>JAWNNB010001720.1:0-301163 GCA_035043285.1 Drosophila subsilvestris | reverse complement strand
GCAGGGTCTCAGCAACGGTTAAGCAGCAGTCGGATTAGGGTATTGCGCGGCCGACACGATATTTTTGGCAAGGCTTTTATTTTTGGATACACAAAACACGACGCGGGCAACGGTACAATACACTTTTATTCTATAATAGAATAAATTGCTATATCACTTATAACTGTGTATGTGTATGTATTTATTTGTGTCACTGTGACTTATTTTGTTGCCTTTTAAATCTGTTGTTCTTTACTGTCCACCCGGGGGCGCCATGAAAAATTAGAAGAGTTTTACTAAAACAACAAAACTGAGAACTTTGGTAACGTAAATACGTTATATTTTTAAGGCGGGGCGAAAAAAGGAACGTGCGTACTTCGACTTCAATTAAAAATTATTAATCCAAATTCAATACATTGCATTCTAAGCCTAGCCTAACCTACGGTGGCAAAGCGGGGCGAAAGAGAGAGCTTTCAATTCGCTCCCGCCTTGCCCTAGCCTACTTACACTAGACTTCAAACTTCAAATCAATTTCAACATAATCTTAACAAAAACAAAAAAACATTTAATATTAAAACGACATGACGAAACATGCACAATCGATCGCGGCGTGTAAAAACACGGGCTTACAGTTTTACAGACCAGCAGCGAGAGTCTACAGTTTAAAAAGACCTGAGCAGGTGCAGCTGAACAAAACAATAGTATGCACACTTAGAGCACCGAAAATCTAAGCGAAACAACAGAAAAATCGCAAAGCATATGACGCGAGAACAGTTTCTGTTGCTTTTGCACAGCCGAATACCGGAAAACCGATGTTCAATGCAAATTAAACGAACGACAAGGTTATTGTTTTTTTTTGTTTTTATACCCGTACTCAAAAAGATTTAAGGGGTATATTGTATTTGTGGTAAAAATGGGATGTGTGTAACACAGAGAAGGAAAATTTTCCGACCCCATAAAGTATATATATTCTTGATCAGCATCAATAGCCGAGTCTCTGTCTGTCTGTCTGTCCGTCTGTCCGTCCTGTTTGAAGCCTAGTTCTTAGATACTATAAAGGCTAGAGCAACCAAATTTTGTTTCCAGATGCTGATCAAGAATATATACTTTATGGGCTCGGAAAACTTTCCTTCTCTGCGTTATACACATCCACTTTTACCACAAATACAGTATACCCCTTAAATCTTTTTGAGTACGGGTATAAAAAAAAAAACAATAACCTTGTCGTTCGTTTAATTTGCATTGAACATCGGTTTTCCGGTATTCGGCTGTGCAAAAGCAACAGAAACTGTTCTCGCGTCACAAGTACAATATTGTGGTAAAAATGAGATGTGTTTAACGCAGAGAAAGAAAATTTTCCGACCCCATAAAGTATATATATTCTTGATCAGCATCAATAGCCGAGTCTCTGTCTGTCTGTCTGTCTGTCCGTCTTGTTTGAAGCCTAGTTCTTAGATACTATAAAGGCTAGAGCAACCAAATTTTGTTTCCAGATGCTGATCAAGAATATATATACTTTATGGGCTCGGAAAACTTTCCTTCTCTGCGTTACACACATCAACTTTTACCACAAGTACAATATACCCCTTAACTCTTCGAGTACGCGCATAAAATTTGGTCAGGACAACAACAAATACTGAATTAATCTTAACAGATGTGGCAGCCCGATTTGGCTATCGATAAGTCTCTGTGAAACATAACAGAAGCTTTTTTGTATGAGCTGGCACTAACAGCAGTACAATTTTCGCCTAACAGTACAGGACACTCACAAATTTCCTTTTTTCAATTCCAGAGCGCCTTGAAATCAAAAGTAAAATGCGAAGTGAATGTGAAAACCAAAGCCTGCCTGAATATATGCCTATAAACAGAAAAATGATTGTCATATCAATTAAGTGGCGAGCAATTCAATAGGTCTCGGACTTATTGATCCGCCCTCGTAACCTGAAAAAAACTATTTTAGCCTAAAAACCAACAGGTAGATAACCTTCTGCCGCCTCCTTCCTTATAAAAATGTTTTTTAATCATAAGTAAATATTCAGAATAAAATCATTTATTAATTGAACTTCGCATCTTAGAACAATAATTTATTTCAGATACAATTTAAAATAAATAAAAAGTTGAACATTTATATAAAAGATCTTGATAACATTTTAAAGTGAGCAAAAAATGTTATTAAAATCTCTTTTCATATACTATTTTCTTTTATTGATAATTGTATAGATTTCACATTTTCCTGAATTTGTAAGGTATAAATATTATTTAAAAAAAAACTGTACAAATAGTAATGGTATTTGATTAAATATATATTTTGATTCGAGAAATATCGTAACGTACATATGTATGTACATTTACAGTAGAATTTTTAAAGATTATGAATAACATGCTAGCCAGGTTTCCTGGATCGTGGGCTCAGTGTGTTTTGTTTTTTATAGTCAAATTCGCCCATCACTTGTATTTTTAAATATCAAAATATTATTTTCAAATCAAATTAAAACTTAAAACTTTAAAACTTTCTCATAACGGAAAATCTACAGGTTCGTTATAATTTGCTTGGCTTAAGCTTTTTCGGATGTATTTTAAGGCGAGGAGATATAATATTTACAGATATTATTTTTGATGTATTCAAAAAATAGCTCATGAGTTTAATATTTAGTTCATTTTAAGTTTTTTTTGTAATATATTTGTATTAAACCAATATAATGTTCGTGACAATTAGATTACCACTATTGGAGCACTGATTAGGTAACCGAAAATGAATATGAACATGTTTTGAAGAGACTATGAATGTATGTACACGTCGTTATATAATCTCTTTATTTTAGCAGCTGATGGGCTCTTTGGTTAGCTACAGCTATTCTGGCTTCATTGGATTCGCCCTGGAAGTAAAATAACAATTACAAATGTATGAAATTAATGCCAATAAACACAGCAACAATTAAGATTAAGAAAGTAGGAAAGTTTATACATATATCTTTGATTATAGACGATCGTCAGCCAGAGTAATTTTCTCAAAAGAACTACCGCAAAGGGAGTAAAAACCAAACAAGGATCTGAGACGATTAAATGTCATACATTTTCATATGGAGGTGCCATGTGTATTTGCGTAACACCATGACTGAAAGTTTTGAATATTGAATTTTGAGGGACTAAAAATGTTTTTAAACATTTAAACAAGTTAGTTTTGGCTCAGAGTTGCTTGGAACAAGCTACTGAATACACTTTTATACCCGTACTCGAAGAGTTATTATTTTATACTGTATTTGTTTATAAATATAACCTTTGCGCAACCGTTGCGGAGAAGATGTTGAATCTGAACTACATACACAATGTAGAATATACATTTAAGATGTATAATCGACATTGTAGATATAGATACCAGATGTAGCAAAAAAATGTAAAATGTGAAAAATTCTACATAAATCATAAGCTTACAAATTTATATACTGACTGAGTACGTGTATAAAAGTAGAGTCGCGTCCAGAAGCAACACACACGATCCTTCTCGTTATCTATTAAAATTTAGTTAGTTAATTTGTTTTTTAATTTTAATTTAATATTTTTTTTTTATTATTAGATTATTATTATAAAAAATGATTTGAATTTGAAACAGAAACGGATATGAAATGATTTGTGGATGGGCTTCTTACAAACGGTGTGACATAATATTTTCTTCTATATTTAGATAATAAATGTAAAATGATATAATTATGATACATAAAATGATATGTTATATGTTATATCATGTTATACTGTATACTGTATTTGTTTATAAATAAAACCTTTATACAAATCTCTGTGTTTTATATTCCTCAATTGAGAGGCCGAAGACAAACTACTATCTGAGGCGACTGCGGACCCCAAAATTCTCAGTAAGTAAGGCACTCGGCTAATGGGCGAGGTCAGCAGGGGACCATACAGATGAGCTGGAGAGCGACGAGAGCAAGCTTAGTTTCTGCTAAGCTGAACGAAGTCGAACAAATAGATTGGGTGGCCCCAATCACGCTCCAGGAACTAAAGACGGACATCCGCTTGTTCAAAGCTAAAAAGGCCCCGGAAAATGACAATATATATAACAGAGTGGCAAAAGCGCTGCCGCTCAGAGCGCTTTTGTACCTGTACTGAATGCTACGCTTAGGTAGAACACTTTCGAAAAAGCATGGAAAGAAGGCTGTCATGCTGCATAAGCCCGGCAAACTCCGGTCGACCTGGCCAATTACACTAGTCGACACGACATTTCCGCTGTGGCCAAAAATGAATTTTTCTGATAGATTTCAGGATTTAACATTTTTTTAAAGTATTATGGTTTTTTGTATGGTTTAGTTTTTTTTCTGCTAAGCTGAACGAAGTCGAACAAATAGAGCTCCGGGTGGCCCCAATCACGCTCCAGGAACTAAAGGCGGACATCCGCTTGTTCAAAGCAAAAAATGCCCCGGAAAATGACAATATAGATAACAGAGTGGCAAAAGCGCTGCCGCTCAGAGCGCTTTTGTACCTGTACTGAATGCTACGCTTAGGTAGAACACTTTCGCAAAAGCATGGAAAGCAGGCTGTCATGCTGCACAAACCCGACAAACTCCGGTCGGCCTGGCCAATTACACTAGTGGACACGACATTTCCGCTGTGGCCAAAAATGAATTTTTCTGATAGATTTCAGGATTTAACATTTTTTTAAAGTATTATGGTTTTTTGTGTGGTTTAGTTTTTTTTCTGCTAAGCTGAACGAAGTCGAACAAATAGAGCTCCGGGTGGCCCCAATCACGCTCCAGGAACTAAAGGCGGACATCCGCTTGTTCAAAGCAAAAAATGCCCCGGAAAATGACAATATAGATAACAGAGTGGCAAAAGCGCTGCCGCTCAGAGCGCTTTTGTACCTGTACTGAATGTTACGCTTAGGTAGAACACTTTCGCAAAAGCATGGAAAGCAGGCTGTCATGCTGCACAAACCCGACAAACTCCGGTCGGCCTGGCCAATTACACTAGTGGACACGACATTTCCGCTGTGTCAAAGGACAAAGGATATAATTTTTTTTTTCCATAGTTTTTAAAATCAAAATTTCGTGATAAAATAGTGCAAAAAATGATCAAATTTGAACTTAAAAGCTGACGTTGAGCTGCAGCTACGAAAATTCTGTATCTGATTTATAGCTGCATTTGGTAACATGGTAACATGCAACCAGATATAAGATAATTAAGTTATGTGAAAAATAAAAGAACTACCTTTGAAAAAAGCATGCAAAAAATATCAAATTTCAAAAATTCTTAAAAAAAAACAAATTATATAAAAAATACATTGTTGTTTAAAAAATGTTAAAACTTAAAAACTATCAGTAAAGTCCAACAAAAAGTTCAAGTTTGTCGAGTATTTTTCCCATACAAAATCCAAATACAGAATACAATAACATACTTTTTTTAAAATTCAAGTCTACGTTAAAACGAGAAGGAACGTGAGTCGCTTCTAGTCGCGACTCTACAGACAGACATGGCTCTATCGACTCGGCTATTGATGCTGATCAAGAATATATATACTTTATGGGGTCGGAAAATTTTCCTTCTCAGCGTTACACACATCCACTTTTACCACAAATACAGTATACCCCTTAACTCTTTTTGAGTACGGGTATAAAAATGGCGAAACATGGGGTCAAAATTCTAATAATTTCATATGTTTCATCCATTAGACATGTGATATCTCCAAATAAATCGGAGAATAGTTTTTCCATAGAAACTTTTTATTTATGAGATATTTTTTACAAGGTAGATGACTATTTAATAAAAAAATTTTTAACAAAGTTTTTAAAATTAAAAAAACGTAATTTTTTTTGTAAATTTTATAAATTGTATTTGATTAATAATAAAATTTATAGTTATTATATGTAGTGAGGAAAACCATTTAAATTTGTTTATCGATGCAAAAAAATTAAATTTTTGCACAAAATGCACCGCAAACAGGCAAATATTCATCGAAATCAAAGTTCAACTTAGACTTTTTATTGTAAAGCTTATAGAAATTGTAGCATCATGTACTCATGCAGACTAGATTTTGAAAGTTTTTATTTTAAACGCATTTATTTCATGAAGATATCTTGATTCGTTCGGAAGTTATTAATTTAGCAAGCTGAAATGGCCAAAGGACCCACTGCAGTTGGGTGCACAATTCACTATGCGTCGGACAGTGCGGCCTCAGCCGCAAAGAGGTGGCAAAAGTCAATGCATTTTTTGAACGCTTTGGATAAATCCAATACACGAATTCGATAGAGTATTTTCCAAAGCTTTCAAATGTAAAGTTTAAAAAGAATCGGACATTTAGTTTAGGAGATATGAGCAATCAAAGTTGAAAATTATTTCCGCGTGCAACAATTTTTTCAACTTTTATTGACATACTGCATCTTTCAGGTAGAATAAAAATTGAACTGTGTGAGGTATCATTTTGTTTTTGGTATCATTTACTAGGTGTATTCATTTTTATCAATATTCAATGAAAAACTGCTTTGTTGCACAGACAGTTCTAGAGAAAAACGTACTTTCCAAACCATATAAATTTGTCTTTGTTTTTCAACTTTGACTTGAATTAAAAAATACATTTTGCTTTTCCGAAATATTTTGATACGGGATCTTTGCATATTTCTTTACCTAAATCAAAGGTCCATACGTGCGATTTTGGGTTTTGTGGCTTCTACATCGATAACAGTGACGCTACCTCGCACGAAAAACGGCCAAAAATGGGCTGTCGCAGCTCAAATTCCCATACAAAATCAAAATTTTGACGTTTTTCGTGCGAGGTAGCGTCACTGTTATCGATGTAGAAGCCACAAAACGTATGGACCTTTGATTAAGGTAAAGAAATAAGCAAAGATCCCGTATACAAAATATTTCGGAAAAGCAAAAATGTATTTTTTTTAAATTCAGGTCAAAGTTGAAAAACAAAAAAAAATTAGGTACTTATGTACTAATGAAACTATATACTCAGGTACACTCAATAATTTAACCATTTTCAAGTTTTCGCTATCTAAATTATATTGTTAGCTAATCCATTTAAAGGTAGGTTTTTTAACTTCGACCTACCTTTTTCAAAAGTTGTTTTAGCATTGCATATGCAGGATGGCCGTTATATTTGACCTGAATTTGACCAAATTTTTTAACCTGCTTTTTATTGTGCCAAATGCATATGTATATATATTGCAGTCCTTTTTTGGATGATTCCTGAATTGAAGAGGAAATTTTTGAATATGGCATTTCCCCATTGCATGCAAGAATAAGATGTATGGAGTTTATTTTAAAACTTGCATATACCATCCCGCGAACGGAAGAATCTTTTGACGATAGCATGCCAGCCAAAGAGAAACATAAACACAGGAAAAAAATGATTCAAGACGAATTCTTTGCGAAACTTGGACTGAGGGTCGACTGCCCCCAAAAAAAAACCATGGAAACTCATCCCGGAAATTTTTTAAGGAACACGAAATTACAGCAAAAATAACTGGAGTGGATGAAGGCATTATCCAAAGATTGGCGTAATTTTGAATATTTTAAACTGCAAGGACAAAATTTACGCCCGCAAATTTTGCGAATATGCCTCGAAGACTGCAGAGTTGTTATTTGAAAAGTATCCAGAAAAGAAGCTTACTCCAACGCTTCATAAAATTTTGACACACGGTTAAATTTTAATAGAAAATGTTGGCAGCCTCTTCAGATCCATTTATTTCATCTATTAGACATGTGAAATCCAAAAAAGAATTAAAAAGTATTTATTCTTCAGAAATGTTAGGATTATTGGATATTCCTAACGATCCATCGGAAATAGATGCATGTTTTATAGTAAACCAAAAATAAAACCAATTAAAAAAATATTTTTTTTCTTTTCTTTTAAATTCTGTTTAAGTTAAAAATTAAATTTAAAATAACTTTTTATGGTATAATAGGCCATTAAAAATTCTTTATCGATCCGAAAAACTTGGAATTTATAATTTTGCATAGGAAAATATGCACTGGTAACTAAGTTCAACTTTGGCTATTTATTGTAAAGCTTCTCGATATTGCAGCACCATGTACTTTTGAAGACAAAATTCTGAAAGTTTTTTCTTTTAAACGCAATTTATTTCATGAAGATAACTTGATTCGTTCGGAAGTTATTAATTTAGCAAGCTGAAATGGCCAAAGGCCCCACTGTGCGTCGGTCCCATGAATGATTAAGGCCGATGGTATACTACATTTGTAGTCAAAGTATTTGACTAGACAAAGTATTTCACTACCCTGGACTTAAAGTCAGGGTACCATTAGATCACGCTCGCTGAACGTGACAGGGAAAAAACCTCATTTTCTGTAAACGGGGGCAAATATGAATTTTGCCGGCTACCATTTGGCCTTAGGAATGCATCAAGCATATTCCAACGGGCCATAGATGATGTACTGCATGAGCATATCGAAAAGATATGCTATGTCTATGTAGACGATGTTATTGTCTTTTCCAGAATTAAAGACGAACATGTCAAAGACATTGACAGTATTCTTGAAAGCCTCTATGTTGCAAACATGAGGGTGTCCAGGGAGAAATCGCAGTTTTTCAAGGAAAGCGTCGAATTTCTGGGATTCGTTGTGTCTACAGAGGTCACCAGAACAAGCCCTGACAAGGTCAAGTCCATACAGGATTTCAGGCAACCCTCCACTCTCTTTGAAGTAAGGTCCTTCCTGTGGCTTGAAAGTTACTATAGGTGTTTTATTAAAGGCTTTGCCCAAATAGCTCGACCTATCACAAATATACTTAAAGGGGAGAACGGCAAAGTCAGCAAGCAACGCTCAAAATCGATTTGCGTAGAATTTGACGAAACCCAGAAACAAGCTTTTGACAAGTTTAAAAACATTTCGGCGTCGGAAGACGTCATACTTCACTATCCTGACTTTAGCCTCCCATTTGACCTGACCACAGACCCGTCATCCACCGGCATAGGCGCGGTGCTGTCCCAAAAAAACCGTCCCATCACAATGATTTCGAGGACCTTAAAAGACAGCGAGACTAACTACGCAACGAATGAGAGAGAGCTCCTAGCCATAATATGGGCATTAGACACACTTCTTCACTACCTTTACGGTAAGAGTGACATAAACATCTACACAGATCACCAGCCTCTCATATTTGCGGTCTCAGACAAAAACCCGAACTCCAAGATAAAGCGCTGGAAAGCGCGAATCGAAGAATCTCGGGCGAGAGTCTTTTACAAACCAGGCAGAGACAAATATGTTGCAGATGCGCTCTCGCGGCAAAGTCTTAACGCCTTGGAGAGTGCCAGCTGGTCATACGCGGCAACCACCCAGAGTGAGGTCTCCCTCACTCACACAATCCAGACTTCTGACAGGCCCCTTAACTCCTTCAGGAATCAGATAGTCCTGGAAGAGGCAGATTCCCCATCAAAGCAACTCATTGTCCTATTCCGGGAAAAAACGAGACACATTCTCAATTTTGTCACGCGGGAAGGGTTGCTTGAGGTGGTAAAAGAAGTCATACAACCAGAACTGGTAAATGCAATACATTGTAATTTACCATATTGGCCTTCTTGCAAAACGACCTGGTCGAAGCTTTTCCTTCTACCAAATTTTGGTACTGCAAAACCATGGTCAGTGACATCACTAACGACGACGAAAAACCCGAAATAATAACCACTGAGGCGAATAGGGCGCACAGAGCAGCCCAATAAAATTTAAAGCAGGTACTCCGCGAATTTGCTTTGGTACAACCAATTTCATCCCGCACCATCGCGGATGTCAAACCCCCAATCCTGCAGATTGTAATTAATTAAATTAAATGGATTTACTGCGATAATGAAGCAGCGTTTAATTCCGAGACCATCCGGTCAACCTTTAAAAACCAGTTTGACATTGATATCGCCAATGCTCCACCCTTGCACAGCACTTCGAATGGGCAAGTGGAGCGGTTTCACAGTACCTTGGTGGAAATCGTTAGGTGCGTAAAAATACAGAGGAAGATCAAAACACGATCGACCTAATTCCGCAAGCAACCATAGAATATAACAAAACATTTCATTCAGTCACAAACAGGAATCCAGTCGAAGTAATACACGCGGACTCAGACCTCAGTGCAGAAATTTGCCAAAAGCTTGTAAAGGGTCAACAAGAGCAGCTGGAGCGAAACAACCCGAGCCGGCGAAACAGGGTGTTTGACGTAGGCGAAAGGGTCCTCGTAAAAAGCAACAGAAGACTGGGCGATAAGCTCACGCTTTTATGCGTCGAGAACAAAGTACAGGCAGATTTGGGTACTACTGTTCTCATAAAGGGGAGGGTGGTCCATAAGGACAACCTGAGGTGAACATTTAAAATTAGTAAGAATAGTTTATGGGTTCTGGAATTTTGTAGTTAATAAGTTTTACCTTTTATTTCCACTAGGGCCCTCCTTCAATACATCTTCGTGTTCGTAACAACGGCAGTGCTAGCTAGCGCAACAATAACAGATTACTCACATGCTGACTAAATTCTTGTAGTTGACGGACGGACAGCAGTTTGGGAGGAATACTTCTACGTACGACACTCAACAAACCTATCAATATACGAACGATACATTCAGGAGACCAGAGAAATTGACTTGTTCCCTCAGACACACATAAGGAAAATCTTGGAGACAGACACAGAACACCTGCGGACGCTAACCGATGCCTTGAGAGTTCACCACAGGCAGGCCAGGAGCTTAAATATTCTAGGGACGGCCTTAAAAGTTATCGCAGGAACACCAGACTTTGACGACCTACAACAAACTCGATAGATCGCATACGACCTAGTAAACGCGAACAATAGGCAGATATCAATTAACTCAAAAACCCAGACGCAGATAAATACCCTTACTGAAACGGTTAACCAGCTGCTGAGGGTAAATAAAAAGGAGGAAATTAACACCTCCCACCTCTACGAGACACTGTTAACCCGTAATAGCGTCAAGAACTCCAAAATATAATGATCGCCGCAACTTTGGCAAGAATAAATCTTATAAACCCAGCCATCATCGATAGTGGTGACCTGGAGGCGATTTTGAATAAAGGTTCCACCGAGATCAGCGCAACCCAGCTTTTAAGTGTCGCAAATGTAAGGGCTCTAGCTAGTAATGAACTAATAGTTTTTGTAATTGAAATACCTAGACCTAAGTGTATTTGTAAGAAAATAACTATCTTTTCAGTCGCCCATAAGGGGATAATGCGGTATGCGACAGTAAGGTCATCGCCGTCGCTTCATGCAGAGGGCCTCCATCATTAGCTTTCTGCAAGGAGGCACCAGCAAACAGCTGCGCTCAAGAGCTGCACTCAGGGGCTGTGGCACACTGTGGCACGCAACCCAATGACCTGCCCCCAATTGTGGAGGTAGACGAGGGCGTCTTAATAATCAACGACGCTGCGGTCATCATGGCTGCCGACGATGGCCCAGAACACAATGTCACTGGGACATACTTGGTGACTTTCGACCGAGTCGCCCATGTCAACAAAACTAGAACCAACTTCAACAACGACCCGAAAAGACTCGCGGGTGTTACAACTGCTTCAAAGATCAACGTCACCCGACACCAGCCTCTCCTCAGTCTACCCTATCTCCATAAGCTGAATGAGGAAAATTTGCAACGAATCGAAGTCCAGACGCGCCTGGTTGTTGGCCCCGTATTGGCTACAACTACAGGCTTGGTCCTATGCGCCATCATGATTGGAATATCCTGGTGGTTGCGGCGCAAGCAACTGAAAGGTACAGCCATTGCCATTCAGCAAGTATTGGAAAACATTGGTTCGACCGAGGACGGTCAAGACTTAAAGGGGAAAGTAGTTAACGAGTGCTAACCAATTGTACACTGGGCGGAAGAATATCTGCCAAGTTTGCACTTTGTTAGGCGTGGGATCGGACGATCGTGGGCGATCCCACTCGAACACCTGCACTGGTGTCAGCGTTTTTATGCTGCGCTGCGCCGGCGTCGCGACCAACAGAAAAGGGCTCGTGGTCGCCGGGCTGGATTAGAATAGTTTAGTTTTTATCTGATCGACGAGATGCATGAACACATTTGTGTTGCATTGCCTCATTAATTACTCAAAAAATTAAATATGTTACAATAACCATAATCACCATCTATTGAATAAAGAACTCAATGAATATAATATCCCGCCGTCTAATACTTATCGTGTCGGAAGGTTATTAAATATTACTTATATGTTTAACAAAAAGATAATTATTATGTTATTATAAAATATTTTTACCTTGCGATTAATTCTGTCAACTTGGCGATTTTGATTTTCTAGCTCAGAACCCATATCCAGAGCCATGTTACGGAGGTTTCCAATCATTGTATTAACCTGTCCCATATTTTCTTCCATTTCATCCTCCCTCGCATCATTTGTAATTCTAAAAAAAAGGAAACAGTTAATATGGGTGTTTTGATTTAATTAGCAGTTTGCAATAATATTTGAAATTTTCGAACGGATCGAACGGCTATATGAACGTGTCCGCTGATTTCGTAAAGCCGAGTTTACAAAGCTTAACAACCTCATAAGAGTTTTTTTTTGAGTGGTCCGCTTTGTACTTGTGCACGGACGTTATGACAGGCACAAACATTTTTTTCAATGTACTTGACATAATATTGTTCGCCACTTTCTTGTCCGATTAGATCTGGGAAGCCTCCTTGACTTACCAAAGTGTTATCCAGTCTAAAAACCTCAAAATAAAGAATTTATAAAAACTAGCTGACCCGGAAAACTTTGTTTTATTAGAAAAATTAAAAAAAAATTAAGTACCTACATTAATCATTTATTATTATTGCTGTATTTTAGTACATAGGTTGCTCTTCACTTAAATACATTGTGATACACATCATTTTTTATTTATCATCAGGCGCAAAAACAAACAACGCAGATAGTCTTCCGACCCGTGAACATGCCACGTATAATTGATTTGTTGATGGTCATTGCAAATGCAATACGGATCGGAAATTGAGGTCTTTTAAATTCAAACGGCATATCGGTTGGGATCATCGGGATCCTCAGAATAAGAACTTCCTCACCTTTGAATTTTCCTTTTAGTATCGTCGCGTAAATTACATTGTTCATCAATTTTCTAACCACCAAACGCGTACCGTTGTACAGTTTTGGTTGGTTTATGTTTCGAAGCATGATTACAACGGAGCCAACATTTAGGCGTAAATTGTGCGGTGGTAAGCCAGGCACATCCAGGGAATTTACAAATTCGATTGTATAGTTGGTGGCTTCATCTTCATTTGTGACGCAGTCAATAGATTTGGATGAATGCATTGTTCCAATGATCTTATTTTGAATTATGTAGTTCAGGTCATCTACATCTTTATTCTTAGCTCGCTCACTCAACCATTCATTATTTTTCTAGTTAGAAATAATGTTTGGAAATACATTGTTGATAAGTTCGTCTTTTGACGAGACAAAATTACATACATTTTTTGGAAATGATATCAATCCGCTTGATTCATCGACAGGTACTTGACCATTACCGACAGTCAGCAATGGCTCCGAGAAAACTTCAGCAGATGTATCATTAAGCAATATAACTCTCATGTTTGTTGTCAGCTGCAGTTTTTATACCCGTACTCAAAAAGAGTTAAGGGGTATACTGTATTTGTGGTAAAAGTCGATGTGTGTAACGCAGAGAAGGAAAATTTTCCGACCCATAAAGTATATATATTCTTGATCAGCATCAATAGCCGAGTCTCTGTCTGTCTGTCTGTCTGTCTGTCTGTCCGTCTGTCCGTCTGTCCGTCTGTCCGTCTTGATGAGCGCCTCGTTCTCAGAGACTATAGAAGCTAGAGCAACGAAATTTTTTTTCCAGACTCATGTGATATCACACTGTTACAAGTGTATTTCAAAATTTCGCCCCGCCCCCTTCCGCCTTCACAAAGGACGAAAATCTGTGGCATCCACAATTTTAAACATACGATACAACTAAAAACGCAGTATCGTAAAGAATGACCATATCTACCAGATTGCCAGATCTGGTACAGATCGGATCATTATTATAGCCAGAATAAAGAAATTAATTTTCAGTTGCTTCCCCCACCTCCTCTGGCGCTGCTTACGCTATTCATTCTCTGTTCCGCTCGCACACACTCTGCCCTGTGCAATGCGCGAGCAACTCCTAGCGAAGGAGATGTAGAATCTAAATGGTAGATGTAGAATATTTGTTCTAGATGTATTATCTACATTTTACATGTAGATGTAGTTAACAAATGTAGCAAAAAAATTTAAATGTAAAATTTAAAATTTTTTTTAAAATTTCAATCATAAGCTCATAAATTTATATACTGACTGAGTACGGGTATAAAAGTAGAGTCGCGACTAGAAGCGACTCACGTTCCTTCTCGTTTCACATAGCACCATGGATTCGACGATTTGAGGCAAGCGTTTATTTCGTCGGCAGCCGTAGTATCGTGGAATTACTGGCAGTGTTTGGCGGAAATCGCCAGACAGTAGAATCCTTGCTCCTCCAAAACATCTTGATTAAAAATCTTTCAATGCTCGGTTAAGTGCTTCTAATGCACGTTTATGCACCATTGTTCATTCGTCCCAGATGATGATTTTCGATGCCGATAAAACGTTGGCCATTGCTGAGTGTTTTGCAATATTACACGTTGGTTCTTCATTATTTTGAAGATTTAACGGTAATTTTAATGCTGAATGAGCCGTACGGCATCCTTCTCACAATGTGGCTGCTATTCCAGAAGAAGCAACTTCAACCGCTATGATCTGGCACGAACAGTGGCTAAGGTTACTGACATGAGGAATGTCTTACCAGTTCCACCAGGGTCATCTAGGAAATATAAACCACCATTTTCATCATCGATTGCTTTCATTAAAGTATCATAAACTTCCTTTTGTTGGGAATTCAACATGGGTACATTCGCTTGAACTACTAAATCTAGTTCCTGGTGATCATATTCATGTTCCCGTTCCAATTCTTGATTAAATGAGTCACTCATTTCACGATTTGCTGCTGGCATTCCTAACCTGATTCATAAACTACCGCACATGAGGTAACAAATATCTTCGATCAAGATTAAAGCACGATTACGTATCTCCTCATTCAACTCAATATCGTGATTTTTGGAACTGACACGAACTTGATATAAAATATCTTCTGACATATGTATTATCCTTGTATTTGTGCCACAGGTTACATGGGTTTGATGGAAAGTATGTCGAAATTATGATAGCGAATAATGTGCGTATCTGACTTGGAGATGCAGAGATAATGGCTTCAACGATTGTCGTATCCCAATGGGTATCGTTTTCTAATAAGTTCAGTTCTTCACATGCAGCACGATATGTTGGGAATATTACACCATTGACAGTCCGTAGTGTCTAAAATGACGTTTTTTTTGTGATTTCAACGCCTTTGGCGTTATTTGTTGGTCTGTTTTAGTAGCGACCAGAAACAATGTATCGATATGTGCAAGACACTATCGATTTTGCTGCCATTTTTGTTAGTATTCATAGAGATGAGTAGTTGGCAGCATGATCGAATTTGTATTCAATCTATTGATATTTCAAATTCTCGTATATATGAGTCATTGGCCAAAAAGAAAACTTCCAAGCCAAGACACTAGTTTGATAAGTTATATACACAATTATATTTGATGTGTTTTAACGACGCGAGATCAAGAGACTAATTTAGCTTCTCTTACAAATTTCGCGAGTTCCCTCATATGTAGAAGGATATTTGCTTAAAACAAATCGTGCGTAGAGTTGTAGTAATTAAATATTTTATATTTACGCCTTAGGGGCTTGAGTCTTGTGCAGTTGCAAATCAGGTGATTTGCAGATTCAGTTATGTTACATATTGAACATAGGTCACAACAAACTATTTTACATTTTTTCAAAAAAACGTTGTCATAAGTGTGATTAATCATGAGTCGATTCAAGAGTCGCATGTCCTGAGCATTCCATCTAACCCTCTTGTGCCAGCGTTCCCTTGGAACATTTGGAAATAAATCAAAGAAAAAACCACCAGACTAGGCAGAAGCTTCCTTGTAGTAGTCATTTCATAAAGCAAACACTTTTTTCTTGACCGCTCGACATGCTTCACCTAACGTGTAGTTCAGCCTTACAAAAACCCCATTTGAAATGACAGATTTTGCAGCTTCATACGCTTGTTCATTTATTGGGATACACATATGACCTGGTATCCAGTAGATGTTTACAGAGATTAATTCTGGCCATGCCAGTAAGTTGTGAATATTAGCCACTGGATAGGCATCTGATTCTGCATTCTTTAACATATATATAGCTGCTAAACTATCCGTAAATATAGCTACTATAGTTAGTCTTAATTTCTTGGCAATGAGACAGGTCATGTTTATTGTAAATAATTCTGCCATAGCAGACGAGATTTGTAAATCTGATTTAAATCTATGTATTTTTTCTGTTTACATCAATAATACCCATACCCACATTACTATCACATATTGAGGCATCACTTGCAAAGATATGGTAATTTTTTTCCTGGAGATTGTGGAGAATTTCATAGTACATAACAAGAACTTGTTCGCTAGGTACATTTAGTCTTTTTATATTGAAAGAGTTACTATACAGATTCAGTCTTTTATTTGTAGTGAACTTTATTGCTGGTTTGGTCATTTCAAAAATATCCCAAAACTTTTTTCCAACTATCGTATACGATGAATTTACTGACTGGATGCAGGTGTAACTTTTGTACATATCATAATTTTGAGTCTTCAGCTTTAAGCCTAGTACTGAGACGCGCTAAATTTTCGGTCGACCGAAAGTGCTGTATATTCCGCTCGGTGCCTAGAGTGACCAAAGTGGGCAAACTGCATGCTCTACGGTTACACTGTTTTGTGTTTCTTTACAAACAGAAATCTGTTGAAATTTCAAATGTTGTATTAAAGCAAGCAGAAATGTCTTATTTGTGGGCGCTGTGGAGCTGGAGGACGATAATGCACACTGCAATATTGTATAGATCCGATCCTGCAGGACAGATATGCAATCAACATTGTTTTTATTTCCTTTGGATTGATTAAATTGAGTATTGGTTATAAAATTAATAAATAATAATATCCACACAATCTGTATTCATTCGACTGCCCTAATTAGATTACATTTGTCTTCATTATTTCCCTTTTGTAACTGGCTTTCCATTTCTAGAGTGTGTGTGTGCGTGTATGTGTGTCAGGAACTTTATTTGCCTGACTTCAGGTATACTTTGCATATTCATACCTATATTTACTTTCGATTTTTTTAATGGTGTTATAGCCATAACAGAACACTTTGTTGTATTCAGGCTGAGCCCTAAATCTCCACAAAGGAACTGAAAATTGTTAATCTTGCCTTGTAAATTTGTTTCAGATTCACAAAAAGTGGGTTTGGCTGACAAGATTATGAAATCATCAGCAAATCTTAGTGTCGTTGTCCTCAATTTGATATAACCGAAGAGTATACATATTGAAAAGAACTGGCGATAGACAGCTTCCCTGTGGCAGACCATTTGTAACCATCTCAATCTCCGAACCTAAATGCAAAAACCTTACTGACAAAAAATGTAAAATCCATAGTATAATTTGATTAGGAATTTTTAACCACAACATAATTTTTTCTAGGAACGCCAAATTTACACCTTTATACGCATTTTATATGTCAAGGCAAGCCACTATTATTTTCTTATTTTTCCGTTTGAGACAGTGAATGGTTGACAGAAGATCGTTTATACACATGGAAGCAATTTTCTTTTTCCTATAAGCATAACACCTAAAGGGCAGTAACTTGTTCTTTTCCACAAACTCAGAAAATCTTTTTTTATACCCGTACTCAAAAAGAGTTAAGGGGTATACTGTATTTGTGGTAAAAGTGGATGTATGTAACGCAGAGAAGGAAAATTTTCCGACCCCATAAAGTATATATATTCTTGATCAGTATCAATAGCCGAGTCGATAGAGCCATGTCTGTCTGTCCGTCTGTCTGTCTGTCTGTCTGTCCGTCCCGATGAGCGCCTGGATCTCAGAGACTATAAAAGCTAGAGCAACGAAATTTTGTTTCCAGACTCATGTGATATCACACTGTTACAAGTGTATTTCAAAATTTCGCCCCGCCCCCTTCCGCCTTCACAAAAGACGAAAATCTGTGGCATCCACAATTTTAAAGATACGATACAACTAAAAAAGCAGCATCGTTAAGAATGACCATATCTATCAGCCTGCCGAATCTAAGTCAGATCGGATCTTTATTATAGCCAGAATGAAGATACTAATTTTCAGTTGCTTCCCACACCTCCTCTGGCGCTGCTGACGCTATTCATTCTCTGTCTCGCTCGCACACACTCTGCCCTGTGCAATGCGCGAGCGCCCTCTCCCGTAGGAGATGTAGAATCTTAATGGTAGCTGTTAAATATTTGTTCTAGATTTATAATTATGTAGATTAGATGTAGTTAACAGATGTAGCAAAAAAATGTAAAATGCAAAATTAAAAAATTTTTTTTTTATTAGTTTCAAATAAGCTTACAAATGTATATACTGACTGAGTACGGGTATAAAAGTAGAGTCGCGACTGGAAGCGACTCAGGTTCCTTCTCGTTGACCATGCCATTAACAGATTTCGCAAGAACTGAGATTAGCGATATTGGTCTGTAGTTTTTGATGTCATCTAGTGGTTTACCAGATTTTGGAATCGGACAAATCTTAATGCTACGCCATGCATTTGGAAATTGGCAACTATCATATGACTCATTAAAACAAGACAAGAGTTTTTGTATCACCTCTTCCGAGAGAGATGCTAGCATTTCATATGTGATCCCATCAATTCCAGCCGTTGATTTTTTATTTTCAATAACCTCACTTAATTCCTTCATTGAAAATACTTGTGTATTCTGCGAGTTAGTCATTCTGTTAGGAACAGTTGCAGTTAACTCTGTTTGTGGAATTTGATTGCTTAGAAAGTCTAAATATTCTCTATTATTGGATGAATACCACTCTTGCATCTGAGATTTCACTAAACCTTTAAGATTCCTCAAAAATTGCCAAGATTTCCTAGACGAAGGACTCGAGCTTGACTGGCCGCTTCAAAGTTCTCAATATTGGGACATTTGATAGCTTTAGCTTGTGTAGCCTTAAAAATTCTATTTAAACGTGTTAGTTCGTCAGTACTTCGGAGACGTGTTTTCCATGCCAGTGAACAAGCAAATCTGAGTTAGTAAAAGTCATCCGATGATCCTATTGGGCTTTGAGGTGGCTCAGAGGGGGCCTAGCTGAGGCCACCGGACGGGTCGCGGGTTGCGGATAGCGAACGGCCTACCCTGGGGGTAGGTCAACTGTGAATAAGCGGGCATCCCAAAGAGACCCAACTAAGTTGACTCTGAAGGTAAGCACCGAAATAAGCAGTCCCGGACAGCCAGCGGGTGTTCGCGAAGCAGCAACACCGACGATGCGCTTGTGGTGCCGCGTCTCATTAAGTAGCTCACACACTCCCTCTCCCCACACACCTACCTACCCACATCCCAACCCCAACACTCACCTCACACCGGGCCGGACTAAGGTGTCACTCGACCCGTGCCAAGAGTCAGCCTGGCTGGGGGTCCGGTATAAAAACTAGCCCAGTCGCAAACGGAGAGCTCAGGGACTTGGCAGACCCCTGTTCTAATGATGCCTTACCCGGGTAGTGTGGAGCTCTGCCGGGGTGGACCGTTCCCCTTCTCTGCAACTCGTGGGATCTATATGGACAAATTACAAATTACAAATAAAAACAAAACAAAGGAGGAAGGCACTCCCCAAATGCCGACTGGGAGGAATCCCAAGCTGGAGAAGGCAACGGCCCAAAGGCCTGGCCTGACCCGCTCCAAAGCAGGGAAGACCTGCACGGCGGAAAACACTGGCGTGAACCTGGTGGGGTCCCATCCCGAATCGTGGGTGGGCGGCACGTCGAAACCCAAAACGGACACCTTGGAGAGGCAGCTAAGCAATACTGCGGCTGCCCGACCTTCTGGTAAAGTGGAGGGTGACGATCTGCCGTCAGCTAGTGCGAAAGCCAAGTACTCGTACGCCGAAAAGTGGAGTGCAGGGCACATACTCCGTCGGCAGAAAACGAGCACGGAGACCAGCCCATCGGCCGAATAGCTGAAGAAGGTGGAGTGGGTCACAGCGGTACTTCCGGACTTCGGCATGAAGCCACCGAGGGAGGCCGTCCAAACCAAGCGACAACGCTCGCAAGAGACGCCAGGACCCACTGCGAAGCGCTCAAGGGTCCAGGCAAATATATCCTTCGCGCCGACCGCCGACCGCTACTTCGAGCTGCTGGAAAAGGAACCTGGATCACCCCCAGTCTGCAAGGATATGGGATGGTTCCAGGGAAACATAAAAATTGTAGTCTGCGAAGACGAGCGCTCCGTACAGCTATACAAAGCAGCGGAAGTGCAAGTCGGAGAGTCGGAGGAGGCGCTGGCCCCGATAGAGGCAGCCAAAGGAGAGCTGAACTTCGGCTTCAGCTCAGTCACCATCAAGGTGTACAAGTCGGACGCAGCGACCGGGGCGCGTTCTGTCGACAACCCAGTCGAGCAGGACGTTGCCTCGAAAATCGAGGCACCCGACAACGAGCTGGAGCCGGAGCAAGACGGCTACTCGACAGACTCGACTCTCATGAGAGACTTCGAGGCCATGTGTCACGGCGAGGTGAGCGACGACTCAGACGCGGACACAACAGTGGTGGAGGTTGGTCTTAAGGATGTCTCTAAGACTTCTACAGATCAATCTCCACCACTGTAAAGCAGCATCTGCTGCCCTCATACTCCGCTTGGACGCGAGCGGAGCGGAGATAGCGCTAATCCAAGAGCCTTGGCTGATTGTAGCCCAAACTGAAGGTAAAATTCGTCCCTGCATATTGACAAGAAAGCACCTAAATATCTTTCTGCTCCATAATTTTAGCAATGGCGACAACACGGCGGCTAGCCTAGAGCTACAGGGGACACACCTAAACCTGGTGTCGTCCTACATGGCTCACGAGGAGAGCGATCCTCCAAGTAACCTCGTTCGCAAGATTACATGCGATAGTGAAAGGTCGGACACAGGCCTTTTAATAGGCTGCGATGCCAACGCTCACCACACCCACTGGGGGAGCTCGGACACAAACGTAAGGGGTGAGTCACTCTTTAACTTCATTCTAAACTCCAATCTCGTTATCTGCAATCGAGGTAACGACCCTACTTTTATCATAAAAAACCAACAGGAGGTTATTGACCTCACACTAGTGTCCCACAAAATGTCGGACATAGTAAAAAGTTGGAGAGTCTTAGAAGACCACTCCTTCTCCGACCATAGGTACATCGAGACAATACTATCTCTCGAGAGCCCAAAACCCGCGGACTATATAAACCCAAGGAAAGCCAACTGGGATCTATATAGGACAAGCATGGAAAAATTACTCCCTCCCACACCACCAAAATGTCCGGACTCTCCGGACGATTTAAACAGCCTGGTAAATAGCTTCACCGAAGCGTGCAAAAAGTCCTTCGCGGCAGCATGCCCCTCAATCAGACCAAAAGGGAAAAAGAAACCCCCTTGGTGGTCAAAAGAAATAGATATCCTACGTAAAAACTGCAGGTCTCTTTTCAATAGAGCTAAAAGCGGCAGCGAGGAGGATCACTGGGCAAACTACAAAAGCAGTCTAGCCCTATACAAAAAGGAAACTGGGAAGGCAAAAAGAGCTTCTTGGCAAAAATTTTGCTCCGAAATTGAGGACACAACGGAAGCCGCGAGGCTACGTAAGATCCTATCAAAAACAACCCCCTCGGTGGGATACCTCAAGAGGGTGGATGGTACGTGAACGAACTCGAGCGAGGACTCCCTACACATCCTACTTGAGACCCACTTTCCCGGGTGCACTACCATCGAGCCGGCAGCACCCACAAGTGAGGGCCCGATAACCTCGATGGCACACATTCTCTCAAAACGGAACATAAGCTGGGCGGTAAACAGCTTCAAGTCCTTTAAATCTCCTGGTCCAGACCAGGTCTTTTCGGCACAATTACAGAAAGCCGGGAATATAGCCATTAATTGGTTACAATGTATCTTCAAGCAGATACTGGTAGTGGGAAGAATTCCTCAGCTTTGGCTCAAGGCTAAAACAGTCTTCATCCCAAAAGCAGGGAAAGCCTCTCATACAACCCCAAAAGACTTCAGACCAATAAGTCTATCGTCCTTTCTTCTCAAAACTTTTGAGAGACTAGTCGGGCTACAGCTGAGATCAACCATAAATCCTCAGTGGCTGTCAGGCGCACAACATGCCTACCAGAAAGGAAAATCCACGGAAACGGCACTCCATGAGGTAATCTCAGTGGTGGAGAAATCCTTAAGCGTCAAGGAATACTCCCTAGTTGCGTTCCTCGACATCGAGGGTGCCTTTAACAATGTCAATCCGGGGGCCATCACGGAGGCCCTGACTGACCTGGGGGTGGATCATCACTTGGTGCTGCTCATTGATCAATTGCTCACATGCAGGACGGTGACATCATCGATGGGATCTTCCACTCAGGCAAGGTATGTCAACAGAGGCACCCCGCAAGGTGGTGTCCTGTCTCCCCTTCTATGGAACATAGCAGTCAACAAGATTCTATGCAACTTGGAAGGGGGGGCTGCAAAGTGGTGGCATACGCGGATGATGTTGCCATTATCTTTTCGGGAAAATTCCCTCAGACACTGTGCGATCTTATGACCGCAAAGCTCGCGCGTCTGTCCGAATGGACAACGTCGCGGGGCTTGGGAGTTAATCCCTCAAAAACGGAACTTGTGTTGTTCACGAACAAACACAAAATCCCGCCTCTAAACCCCCCATATTAAACGGATGCAGGCTCTTCAGTGACAATGCCAGATATTTAGGGCTGGTAATTGACAGGAAGCTCAGTTGGAATCTAAACATCAAAGATAGAGTGAAGAAGGCCTCGATAGCCCTCTACACTTGCAAAAAGGCCATTGGACTGAAATGGGGCATGAACCCAAGCATCGTCCAATGGATATACCTAGCAATAGTTAGGCCAATACTAGTCTACGGAGTTACCGTGTGGTGGCCAGCCCTATCAAAAAGGACCATCACAAACCAAATGGGCAAGGTACAGTGTACTGCCGCCCTGTGCATCAGTGGAGCCTTGCGCACCACACCAAACGATGCGTTAAACGCCATCTTATGCCTCCAGGGCCTTGATCATGCGGGTATGAGGCAGGCAAAAATGGCAGCAATTCGTCTAAGAGACTCCGACAAATGGGTGTCACAGCATATCGGTCACGCATCCATCCTTAACGGAAATAACTTTGTCCCCACAAAAATGGACTACTGCATCACAAAGGAGTACATAGACGGAGCCATACAAATCTTCACAGATGGTTTAAAACTGGACAATATGGTCGGAGGGGGTATATACTCCGAAGAGCTAAACATAAGACACTCTTTTAGGCTCCCAGATCACTGCAGTGTCTTCCAAGCGGAAGTCATAGCGATCAAGGAAGCCCTGTTCTGTTTTCACGAAGCTGCCACTACGGCAACTCACCTAAATATCTACAGTGATAGCCAAGCCGCGATCAAATCGCTAAATGCGATAACATCAAACTCGGGTACCGTGGCAAACTGTCGCAAACCTCTTCATGAGATGGCACATCAGTTTGCAATCAGCCTAATTTGGGTCCCGGGCCACCAGGACATTGAAGGCAACTGTATAGCAGACGAGCTGGCCAGAGCTGGTACAACAATCCCCCTTCTCCACGACAAGGAGGATATTCGTATACCAATGGCCACCTGTAAGCTCAAAATAAAAGAGCATTACAAGCTACTTACAAACGACAGTGGCAAACAGTGCCACTATGTCGCATAACTCGGCAAACTTGGCCCAACATAAATAAGAAGCGCACCGCAAACATGCTGTGTGCCCCCTATAACGACTTCTGTCGTAGCTGCAGAGATGAGGACGGTGGAACATCTGTTCTGCTCCTGTCCTGCACTCAGTAGGAGGAGACTTCAACACTTGGGCTCACCTTTCTTAACCGACATTTCAGATATGTCTACAATGGGTCCCAGAAGGATTGCAAACTTTATAAGGGCATCCGGATGGAATAAGGGATAACATGGAGTCTCACAGGGAAAGGGGGAAAATGTTCCACGCGGTACCACAACGGGCCGAAACCGGCCTAAGTGTGTCGGGATCCCGACAGGCGCCTCAACCTAACCTAACCTAACCTAGTAAAAGTCAGATCCAAAACTGAACCCGATACCAGATTTAGACACTGTTTAAAAGTAAAGCTCCCCTCATTCAACCACTTGAAACCAGCATTTAAGGAAACATCTTCTATGAAACGACCTTTGGAATTGGTCATACTATCACCGAATACACTATTTCGGGCATTAAAATTTCCACATATGAATACATCAAAAAGTCTTTTAGTGTCTGATTTAAAATCATCTAGAAGTGCATTTGGCTCACAATAGGCTGAGACTATCGTGAGATTTCGGGATTAATTAGTTGTTTGTATAATTGATATGTCAGATGTAGCAATGAAAGGAATTTTTTTGAAAATAATTTTATTTTTTAATAGTACCGAAGTGTCTTCATAATTGTCAGCTCTAAGTTTTTCAGCAGTTTAAAATGTTTCTAAAAGTAGGATCATCTCCATGGGAGAAGATCCCAGAAAGACACGCAAAATCAAAATCTTCATTATTAAGCAGAAACTCCAAGTCATTTTTATTTGTTTTGAGCGACTGAATGTTATATTGGAATATTTTAACTGACATGATTATTGTGTATTTAAAGTCTGGCTCTGACTCAAGCTTTTAGCTAAAATTATTTTACTAGATGTGCCTGTTTTTATAAATTTTTCTTTTAAATCTTGAAAGGACGCGCATAAAGCATCATCCGAATCAATGAATGGTTTTATTAATCGAAAAAGTTGAACACATGTATCAGCAAACTTTGCATCCTCCTTGACTGGGTATTGGAATTTATGTTCTGTATTGTCATGAGTATAAGATGGTAATGAGAAATGATTGAAAGGGGGGACTAGAGTATTTTTACTATTGAGGTGTATCGGTTACTATTTATTATATTGTTTACAAGCTCGTTTTTATCTATTGTTTCAGGCATTTTCGATGGTAGCGCAGGAAAAGCATTTTCATTTTGGGATAATAAATCAAATCGATTATTTATCGAGTATTGGGATGTAACTTCTTTCATCGACAATTTCTTTACACACATAACTTTCATTATTTTTTCCTCCAGTGCCCATTTTGGACATACGTTTTTGTCACTAGCCGTATGTTCATTACTGTTACATAAAATGCATTTGTAAACTTGACAACTTGGAGAAGTACACTCCGGCGCACAACAACGTAGACAACGCTTCTTTGCTTTACACGTTCGTGAACCGTGACCAATACGTCCACAGTTAAAACATTGTAAAATATTTCGTACAAAATGAGAAACTTCTAGTCTGCAGTAATTCAAAACAACATGAGATGGGATTTCTACATTTGAAAAACCAATTTTCACTGATAGAGTGGGCTCCCACACAACTTCAGTAGCCCCTGTCTCTAATTTTGCCTTGCGTCTCAATCTAGTCACCGACTTAAGCCTAGTACTCAGACGCGCTAAATTTTCGGTCGACCGAAATCAGGGATGATATTCGTATGAAACCGATAAGAAATCATCCCTGTTTTTCGGTCGACCGAAATTTCGCAGCAGGCGTTTCGCAGATCGGTACGCAGTTCCGGCTAAATGCTATTCGATACATAATAGAAAAGCAACCGATGGTATTTTCCCATCTCACACACACTCTAAAAATGGAAAGCAGCTACACAAGTGAAATAATGAAGACAAATGTAATCTAATTAGGGCAGTAGAATGAATACAGATTATATGGATATTATTATTTATTAATTTTATAACCGGTACTCAATTTAATCATCGGATTCATACAATATTGCAGTGTGCATTATCGTCCTCCAGCTCCACAGCGCCCACAAATAAGACATTTCTGCTTGCTTTAATAAAACATATTCAATTTTAACAGATTTCTGTTTGTAAACAAACCCAAAACAATGTAACCGTAGAGCATGCAGTTTGCCCACTTTGGTCACACTAGGCACCGAGCGGAATATACAGCACTTTCGGTCGACCGAAAATTTAGCGTAGGTACTAGGCTTTAACAGGAACCTCCGACTTAATGTATATCAGTATTTCTTCATCTGATAATTCAACAGGGATGTTTTTAATGACTCCATATGTTTCTACATAATCCCCTGGTATATACGCTGATATGTTCATATTTTTTATTTAACGTTCTTCACAGCCTCATTTGCAAACTTTCCATTCTGGAAATATACCTTGTAAGAAGAAATGCCTAGAGCAACCATGTTGCAAAGCCTTGGCAGCTTTAACCCTTTAATTTTTTCATAGAAGAACAAACCGTTCTTAACCCTAATATTTTGAATATTATCAAGCTGACCAGTGTTAAAAATGACAGCCGCTTCACCAACAAAATTAGCGTCATACCACTAACCATACAGTATATAGATGTACCAGTTCATACAACGAATGTGTTACAGAAAAATTTGCAGCTCCAGGTCCTATGCTCTCAGGGCCTGCTCTCAGTAGGACCTGAGAGAGGAAGACTATGCTCTCAGTAGGACCTGAGAGAGTAAGAGAGAGCACGGCCATGGTGCAACAATAACTCTTAGCCAGTCGTTTTTCAAACGGCGTCGAAAGAGGTTGTGTAGCGCTCGATTTTTTTTTTGTATTTTCTGTCTTCTTCTTCCTTACAAATAAAATTCTTTCTATTACTATATATATTTTTTTTTATTTTCTTAAACATTTTTCTGAATTACGAATTAAATATCAGTATTTGTTTTTCATTATTTGGATTTATTATTATTTATATATATTTATTAGCGAAAAATGTTCTCGCCTGTCAGCGGAGAAGTAAAACACTTTTCTGTCTTCTTCTTCCTCACAAATAAAATTCTTTCTATTACTATAAATTTTTTTTTAAATTTTTTATTTTCTTTAAAAATTTTTCTAAATTAAGAATTAAATGTCAGTATTTGTTTTTCATTATTTGGATTTATTATTATTTAAATATATTTATTAACGAAAAAATGTTCTCGCCTGTCAGCGGAGAAGTAAAACACTTTTCTTTCTTCTTCTTCCTCACAAATAAAATTTTTTTATTACTATTAATATTTATTTTTAATTTTTTTGTATTTTCTTAAACATTTTTCTGAATTATGAATTAAATGTCAGTATTTGATTTTCATTATTTCGATTTATTATTATTTATATTTATTTATTAGCGAAAAAATGTTCTCGCATGTCAGCGGAGAAGTAAAACACTTTTTTTTTTTTAATTTTTTTTTAAATTTTTTTTTATTTTTCTTAAACATTTTTCTGAATTACGAATTAAATGTCAGTATTTGTTTTCATTATTTGGATTTATTATTATTTATATATATTTATTAACGAAAAAAATGTTCTCGCCTGTCAGCGGAGAAGTAAAACACGTATACGTAGGTATACAAAATTATTTTAGTTAAAATCACTTGTTTACCAATATACATATGTATGTATTTACCAATTTCCTGAATACGTATATATATATGTACATAAAAACATCTATGGCCGGCAAAAATCCTCCAGCTGAACCCTCCCCGAGGGCGCCGGCTGGGCAATGGGCACTGTAATATCCCGAATCGGGTAATGCATTGCCGCTTGCTCTGTCCGGGGTAATGCAGTGTCCAGCTAAGGTCAGGTCCAGGTCTTCCCGATATAACATTGGGGGAACTGAACCAGGACCATGGCTGGAGGTGCCTGGTGGGTAGGCATAAAACGCTAGGGGGTGGTTCCCCCGATAAATATTAACTTTATGGACCTTCGGGCCACCATGGAGCGGAGAGAAGATCAAACCGGGACTGGGATGTCAGTCCAAACGTCGGTGGAAAGCGTGACTGCTACCACCGGCGGGCACGGGGAGGAGCAATCCTCTCTGCGTGTCGCCAGCGGTCACAACTCTGGTATGGCGGGAGCAGGCCCTACCAGTTTTAAAGATACTGCCACAAAAACGCCTCAATGCAAGCTGAGACGCACAGGTGCCGTTGTCGAGACAGACTCGGACCTGGAGAGCGTTCTCAGCGTGATCAAAACAGAAGAGGATAGCCTTCTTCGCTCTCCGGAACCAGGTACCAGCTCCCTGCGTAGGGAAGGGCCGAAGCGTGCCAGGGAGGGAATGAAGGCGAAGTCCCAATACAAGGCGGCCCTCAAAATTAAGAGCCGGCTCCAAGAAGAGCAAACTAGCCTGGGCTGAGCAAAAGGTAGAGGAGGGGCGTCGTCACTACTCACAGCTGCCTCAGATGCAGGCGACGAAGGGCGAATTCGCCAATAAGGTTGAGGAGATGATGGCCACCAAAAGGCAACGCTCGATCGAGAGTGCCAAGGACACTCCGGCGAGGAAGCGGCAACGCGGGCCCAAGGTGGTCATCACCCAACCTAAAGCGAACAAGCCAAAACAGAAGGCCAGGATGAGTGATGTGTCCAAGAGACACCTCATTGTGGCCCTGATCGATCACAGCGAGGAGAACGGAAAGATGACGGCTGAGCAGTGGAAGCAGTCCACGCCAAGCTAGTCGAATCCCTTTTTGAGCGAATGGAGGATGAGCCAGACGCTCCCATGCCCACCTTTGACGGTGCGGGATGGTTGAACGGGGTAAAGATCCTGAAGTGTAACGACGACCCGACGAGGAAGTGGTTTGTGCAAGCGGTACCCAGATTGGAAGCGCTGTGGGAGGGGGCCAAGCTGGAGGTGGTGGACAGGGAGATGATCCCGTCCGTCCCGATGGCGAAGGTGCTCTTCTCCATTGCAGTCCAGGGAGACCGAGCACTGAAACTCCTTCACCGTCAGAACGCGGACGTGCCCATGGCGGACTGGACCATCCACGGTGGTAGCCCACTACCCAATGAGAGGGGCCAGCCAATGATCCTGCAGATCAGCAAGGAGGCGGAGGACATCCTCTACCCGAGATTCGGGAAGATGGCGTGGGGCGTAGGAAGCGTCTACCTACGTCTCAAACAACGCCACCCAGGAGACTAGGATACGCACACCCTGCAGGCAGGCGAGGTGGAGAAGGACCTAGGTCTGGATACCATCCTGGAGGCCGCCCAGGGTCTTGCGCTGGACGACTCGGAGGAAGAAGAGGAGGACGGAGACCTGACCGTTATAGTCAACCCATCGATGGAGGTTGAGCCAGCCACTCATGACAGTGAGGGTGCTGCAGCTCAATCTTCATAAGAGCAAGCTCGCGTCGGCGGAGCTCCTTATTGCCTTGGAGCAAGGGCCCGTCGACATAGCTTTGGTCCAAGAGCCATGGATTGCCTCTGGCAATGCCGTGGCCGGAATAAAGTCCCCTAATTACCACCTCTTTCACCCACCATCGGTAAGCAGGACCAGAACCGCCGTACTTGTACGAAAGGGCATCCACGCTTACCTTATGTCTCATTACAGCACTGACGACCTAACTGCGGTGATGCTCGAAAGCGAGGACAAGCGCCTGATGGTAGCTTCCTGCTATATGGCACACGACAGACCGGCTCCACCGGAAGAGCTAAGGAGTCTGGTGGCGCATGCCAGCCCGGAAGACCAGCAGCTCTAACAACTAACCTAGATGTAGCAAAGGTGGGAGAGGAACACACCTTCGTAGGTCCCACCTCGTCTAACGTGCTAGATCTAACACTCGTAACGGGAAAGAGTACTTTGGTATCTGACTGGAGAGTCCTCGAAAGACCATCCTTCTCAGACCACAAGTACATTCAGTTTAAGTGCGAATTTAAACACACTCCAAAGATAACTGTCTATAGAAACCCCCGGAACACAAACTGGGAAAAGTTTAAAAAGACAGTTACCTCGAAGCTCGCGACTCGGCCGGGCACAGTGAAATCTCCGGAAGACATAGAGACGTCCCTAGAGACACTATCTAAGGAACTACTGGCTGCGTACCACGCATCATGCCCACACTCGAGAACGAAGAAGAGGACCAAACCACTTTGGTGGAACCGGGACTTTTCGCTTCAAAGAAACATCAAAGACTTCTTTAAAATCGTCAAACTGACGAACAATGAGATAATCAATGAGGAATACAAAACCCTACTCAGGGAATACAAGAAGGAAATACGCCGGGCACAAAGAAACTCGTGGAGGAACTTTTGCTCCAATATCGAGAAAGTCCCAGAAACGGCTAGACTCCGGAAGTTGCTATCGAAGCAACCGACCATACAGAGTCAGCTGAGACGAAATGATGGACAGTGGACTGAGGACAGCGAAGAAGCCCTAACAGCACTGATGGAGGATCACTTCCCAGGATGCACCGTGGTTGCTGACGCCACAGAGCATCAGTACCTAGCAACTGAGGAACAGCATCCTCCAACAGATCTCATATCGTCTAAGAGAATCCACTGGGCTATAGACTCCTTTGCGGGTACTAAAGCACCTGGACTAGACGGTATATTTCCAGCCATGCTACAGGTGACCAAAGACGTGATCACCCCATGGCTCTCTGCAATATACTCAGCTTGCCAGAGCACAGGCTATATCCCTATCCATCCCTATCCTATGGAATCTGGTGGTCGACGACCTAATAAAGAGATTTGAGAGGAGAGCCCCAAAAATAACAGCCTATGCGGACGACATAAGCATAATTATCACGGGTCCATCGACCCTCAGCTCTAAAATGGAATCAACACTCAGGGAGATATGTGAGTGGGCGGAAAAAGTAGGACTCAGTATCAACGCGGACAAGACGGACCTTATCCTCTTTACCAAGAGATATAAGGTGCCGGCTTGGACCCCCCCGAAAATCGACAGAACCAGGCTGACCGCAAAATCACAAGTCAAATACCTCGGCATAGTACTGGACAGCAAGCTGGCATGGAGACCCAATGTATTGGAATCCAAGAAGATCCAAGAAGATCCAAGAAGATGCTTAACAGCACATGGGGCCTATCACCTGCTCTAATGGACTGGATTTACATCTCGGAGGTGCGACCGACTCTGCTGCATGGTGTCTTAGTGTGGTGGCACGCTACGGAAAAAAAGACATACAATAAGCTTATGGAAAGAACTCAGCGGCAGGCAATGCTTTGCATCACAGGGGCGCTGAGGTCAACCCCAACAAAAGCTAACCTAACCTAACATCTATAAATGTAAATATATGGATCGTAAAAACCAAAACAAGTCTAAAATAGGGATATGTATATGTAAATAACAGTTCAAGCGGCCAAAAATTATAGAACCCACACACAAGCACAGTATGTGTGCATACGTGGCACAGACACATTTAACCTGGAAACTCAAAAATCAAAACTCGGTTTCGAAACGTAAACATTGGCAAAATTTTGTCGTGTCTGTGTACACACACACATACATGCCGAATTGCCCCGGTCCCCGTCCCCGAGCCAAAGACCATAGGACCTGGAGAAGAAAAGAGCTGCAAAATGTACCATAAATATTTTCAACCCTAATATCTCGCCACTCAGGGGCAAACACGCGCTAGAAAGAGATAGCAAGTGTTTTACTTCTCCGCTGGCAGGCGAGAACATTTTTTCGCTAATAAATAAATATAAATAACTAGCAAACCCGGCGAACTCCGTTTCGCCACCATTTCGTTTGGTGATTGAATTTCGCCGAAGATCCTTCAGTGTGAAGTTAAGTGCTTCAAGTGATTTCTTATGTGCCATTGTGCACTCATCCCAAACAATGAGCTTGCATTGCATCAACAATTTTCCCATTGCACTGGATCGGGAAATATTGCATGTTGGAGTATCAATTGTGTTGAAATTGAGTGGCAACTTAAGCGCAGAATGTGCAGTACGACCGCCATCTAGAAGAGTCGCCGCAGTTCCAGATGATGCTAACGCCAAAGCTATGTCACATCTTGATCGAATAGTGGCCAAAATCAATGAAATGACAAATGTTTTCCGGTGTAACTTCTGATCGTGTGATGGTGTAGTGTGTGGTGTTGGTGTGAGTGATTGGTTATGTGTGTTGTATCTTTTACCTTGCAAGTCGGCATGAAGCCGCCTTCTCGAATGGTATTAGCTCCAAAGGAAGTCATGCGAAAGCAGTTATTGTATTCAAGGATGTGTTGAAGAAAATGGCTGGAATCGGGATCACTTCCATCGAACAATGGTTTCAGTGGCTGTGGTGGTGTAAGTAATGGATCCAGTTTGACTTTTCCACTTGCGCAGCACAATCCAGCCGTTTCTCTTTTGAACTTTAACGCATTGCAATATCGGCATATAGTCGTCATAGGTCCAATATCTAAATTTTCATCATCACTGTAGTTCGCAGTGGGATCATATTGGAAAGCCAAGCGATTGTATGATGCCAATGATCTTCTTGTCCTCACGCGCTGTCCCAATCGGGAATTTTCTCTTATATTTTGTCTTTCTTCGCTTAAGTTCTGTTAATACACTTGTTGCTGGCTTGCATGTCTTGTGCGGCGGCCGATGTTCGCACGTCGTCCTTTAGGCATTTTGGACTGTGGACTGTGGGTGAATTTAACCTCAAATGCACGATCCACATAATTTACACAGTTCAACTTACCACCTTAAAGACAAAGGCCTGCTGTTGAAATTGAATACAAATTTTCACAATACACGTGATTGATTTTATGGTTTCCAATTGAAATGTGAGGAAACGAATAACTTTTTTTTTAAATTTCGTTTTCACAGTGAACACAATACCGGTTTGTCACATGAAATTAACTGAGCAGAGAACAATGAGTAGCTGTCAAACAATGTATCACGCACCGGCGCCTACTAAAAATATTGGTTTGTAGTACATGCTATGTATCAGAGATGGCGCTGTATTTTGTAGTATATAGTAGATAATACAAATACATTTTCCCGCTTTTCTGTTGAAATTTTTCGTGAATTTTCTTTGCTAAAACCTCACGGAGTCCGAGACCTTCCCAACGAAAACCGTGGAAATCGGTTCGTGCGTTCTGGAGTTATAGCGTCAGGAAGGAAAACCCGACTTATTTTTATATAGTAGAAGATAATAAATCGAAATAATGAAAATCAAATACTGACATTTAATTCATAATTCAGAAAAATGTTTAAGAAAATAAAAAAAAATTAAAAATAAATATTAATAGTAATAAAAAGCATTTTATTTGTGAGGAAGAAGAAGACAGAAAAGTGTTTTACTTCTCCGGTGACAGGCGAGAACATTTTTTCGTTAATAAATATATATAAATAATAATAAATCCAAATAATGAAAAACAAGTACTGACATTTAATTCGTAGTTCAGAAAAATAATTAAGAAAATAAAAAAATTTTTTAAAAATATTTATAGTAATAGAAAGAATTTTATTTGTGAGGAAGAAGAAGACAGAAAAGTGTTTTACTTCTCCGCTGACAGGCGAGAACATTTTTTCGCTAATAAATACATATATATGTGAAGAGCTGTTAGTCAACAGAAGCTGTAAACACTATGGGTGCGTTATACGCCCGATAGTTCGATAGCCTCTCATATCAACAGAGGCGATAACTTTACTTAAGAAGTCGAAGCGAACCAGATAGCACGCGTTCAAGAAAACCTTTGTTTATAATTAATTCAATTTACATATTATTCAACCTACTATAACCAATAAAACTACTATACTACTCAAAAGCCATCCCTTCACAGTTCAGAAGTGGGATTAGTAGAGTTGTTATGTGTAAAGCGGAAAATTTCTAAGAAAAGCTCAAGAAAAGCGGCAAGAATCGTCGGCGTGGGAAGTTTGCAATGGGATGTGTTCCCTAAGGTCTGTGTGACAAAGAAAATTGCAAATTACGGATGTGTTCCTTTTCTACGTGGCAGACGGATTCAACGTTCAGCAATCAGGAATCTTAGTGAACCTGGAAAGAAAGAGCTCCAAGAGATTGCGTCAAAAATCTGTGTGAGTCCATATACATTCATACATACAAAGGGCTTGTGTGTATATGTAGCGTCGTTGTGAAATTCACAAGTTGAAGGCCAACGTTGTGAAATACAGTCATATCAGTTGTCCCTCTTGCACACATGCTAACGGAATTGCTTGTGCGTGCAAGTTGAAAGTAGGAAAAGAGAGTGACGATCATATGAGCGAAAATGGTCAAAATAGCGGATCTTAAGGTGGACCAGTTACGGGTCCTGTTAAGAGAGAGGAACTTGGCAGTTTCGGGCTCCAGAGCCGAATTAGTACAACGACTAATTGATTTTGAGAGATCCGAAGATGTAGAGATGCCACAAGCAGCTGGAATCACAAATCAACAGGAGGAGGAGACGCTGACGTCACAGGCGGCGGTAATTTCACAAATGCAAAATGAAATGACGGAGCTGAAGAATATGATGGTTCAGTTGGTCATCATGCAAAGGCAAAACGCAGTGGCAACAGCAACAGCAACAGCAGATCAGAGAGGAAAATGCCGAAGGCATCTCCCACGACAGTAGCGCTGTTAGACAGGCTACCAACTACATAAGGCAAGCGTCGGTCAAGGAAATAGCAAACACCTTACCGGACTACGACCCCAGCGACGATAACGCCATCTCCGTAGACCAGTTCATCGATCGCGTCAACAAGGTAGTTGATGCTTACCAATGGGACGAGAAATTCCTATTGCTCGCAATTTATACGCGGCTCAAGGGTCCCGCTAAGATGTGGCTCGACTCTTCGCCGGTTCTACACACCACATGGAGTAACTTCGCTGCAGCTATACGAGACGAGTTTGGATCTAACCCAGATGAGGCAGAAATTCACTTCAATATGGCTAATGCAACCAGACGATCAAAGGAGACGGTGAAGGAGTACTGTTTCCGGATGTCCGCCCTTGGCGTGCGGTACAAGCTTAGTGAAGCAGCTGTTATAAGATATGTCAGATTAGGCTTACAGCATCGAGAATTACAAAACAGTATTGCGGCAATTCAGTTTGCGTCAATGAAGCAGTTTCGTGATGCAGCCGAATCGTATTTTGTAAATAGAGGTCGGCCAATCGCAAACAAAAAGGAGTTCGTACCAAAAGGAAGCCAATTTGAGACAAAGCAGGACTACGAAGCAAAACCAACAAAGCCAAAGGAGGCTCAGAAGTGCTACAATTATGGAGAATTGGGGCACTTCGCTAGTTCATGCCAACAAGAGAAGAAGAAGTCGCGTTGTACCAAATGCAATAAGTTCCATGCACACAATGAGAAATGCCAACCGGCAAATATGATGCGTTTGGGCGCCTCGAATCTCGACAAGCTATTCACCAGGAAAATCGGCATACAGTCGTACAAATATAGCGCCTTCATTGATACTGGTAGTCAGGCTAGTGTCATGCGCCAGTCAGTTGCCAAACAAATCAACGCTGATCGCCACAAGTGCTCTATGAGGATTAGAGGCATTTGTGGGGGTTCCTGTATCCTTACCGAAGCAATGGTTGTGGATATAGACATCGATGGAAAAATCATTACTGCCAAAGTATACGTAGCGGACGACGAACTGCTGCAAGAGGACTTTCTGTTGGGACAGGACGTCATCATTAGCGGACATCTATCGCTGAAGTTTGAGCCAGGCGACACTGAAGTTAAACGAGCAGTTCATCAGCCGGTAGCCCGTGTGAGCGACAACATAACTACAAAACTTCTTATCAATTTACAGAACGATCAGGAAAGAAGGCAAATGTGCGGCTTGCTACAGAAGTTCACCCATGTTTTCTCTACAGGACTGCAAGGCATAGGCAAAACAAACATCGTTCAAGCCAACATTATCGTTGAGAGTGGCCAAGTGGTTTCTCAAGCGCCATACCGAGTGTCCGAGCCAAAGAAGGAAATTGTAAGCAGAATGATCGACGAGCTGTTGGAGCAGGATATTATCATACCATCCACATCAGAGTACGCCAGCCCGGTGGTGCTCATCAAGAAGCCAAACGGTAGTGATCGACTTTACGTTGATTACCGCCGTATCAATAAGCTGATCAAGAACGAAAATTTTCCTGTACCAAACATCGAGGAGCGTCTGCAGGAGGCGAAGCGTTTTAAATACTTTTCTTCTTTGGACCTCAACAGCGGCTATTATCAGATAGAAGTAGCACCGGAAAGTAGAAAGTTTACTGCATTCATCACAACGGATGGACTGTATGAGTTCAAGCGACTTCCGTTTGGTCTCAAGACGGCACCTGCTGTTTTCAATCGACTCATGGGAGAATTACAGAAGCGAGTGCAGAAAGGCGACATGATACATTACATGGACGACATCTTAATTGGTAGTCAGACGTTTGACGAGATGTATGAGAAGCTGGAACGAATCCTCCAAGTGTTGCAAGAGTGCGGGCTAACTCTAAATCTGGATAAATGTGAGTTGTATAAACAAGCAATTACATTTCTTGGTCATCAGATACACGCAGACGGCATCAGTCCTGGAGAGGTTAAGACGAATGCTATTGCATTGTTCTCGACGCCAAGCAATGTGACTGAAGTACGACAGTTTTTGGGTCTCAGCGGTTACTTCCGGAAATTTGTTGCCGGATATGCCATTATTTCGGATCCCTTGCGTGCCCTATTGCGCAAAGACCAGACGTTCAAGTGGGAACAACCACAACAGGATGCATTTGACGAATTAAAGAGACGCCTAATATCGAAGCCCGTTGTTACGAGTTACCGACTCGATGCTGAGCATGAACTACATACGGATGCCAGTGCCGTTGGCTTAGCCGGAGTTTTGCTGCAGAAGGATGAGGATCAGATGAAGCCAATCGCATATTATAGCCGAGCAACTTCCAGACCAGAGAAGAACTACCACAGTTACGAGCTAGAAGCTCTAGCCGTCGTTGAGTCGTTGGAGCGATTCAAATATTACATCTATGGTAAGCGAATCAAAGTCGTTACCGATTGTAATGCCCTGAAAACATCAATGGAGAAACGAGAGCTTATACCCCGAATTGCAAGATGGTGGCTGCGTATACAAGAATTTGACATAGACATTGTTCATCGAGCTGGAACACAGATGAATCACGTTGACGCACTAAGTCGAGCTCCATTTGAGGATGCACATGAGATGGACACAGCATCCCTGAAAATTTCGAAGACCATCATCGACGAGGCTGATTGGTTATTTGCCATACAATTGCAAGATGAGAAAATCCAGAAAATTGTCACTGAGATGAACATCGATAAGAAATCTGAGAGCGATCGAGCAAGATCGCCTGTTTTGCAAATATGACGGCAAGTTACTATGGGTTGTGCCGAAGCAGCTAAGATTTCATATTTTACACGAATGTCACGACAAGGCTGGACACATGAGCACAGAGAAAACAATTAATCGGATTCTAAATTTGTTTCGGTTTCCCCGAATGCGCAACTACGTTAAGAGCTATATAAAGTCATGTGTGGGCTGCGCGATGTATAAGATACCAGGTGGACGTCAGGAAGGACAGTACCACTATGATGATATAAATCCGATCCCTTTTTCCACCGTACATCTGGATCACCTGGGACCCTTTCCAAAGAGTTCAAAACGGAATGAGCACATTCTTGTGATTGTCGACGCCTTCACGAAATTTACCATAGTGCGAGCTGTAAAAAGTACAGCCACGAAACACGTAATTGATATCCTGCAGGAGGTAACCAGCTACTTAGGAATGCCAGATCGAATGATTACCGATCGCGGTACCGCTTTTACTTCAAAGGATTTTAAAAGGTATTGCAAGTCGAATAATGTAAAGCACATACTTAATGCTGTAAAGACACCGAGAGCAAACGGACATGCAGAACGAACGAACCGGATTATTTTGTCAATTCTATTGCCTTCAAATGAAACTGAGAAACGATGGGACGACCAGATACGATCAATCCAATGGAGCATCAATATCATGATAAATAGTACTACTAAATGTTCCCCATTTCAGCTATTGTTTGGTTACGAGCCACGAGATATCCTCAAGAACACCGTGACGAATGCGATCCAGGGCCCGGATCAGAAGATGATGACAGACGACGAGTTGGAAAAGCTACGAGCAGATGCTGCGACTACAGTCAACGATCATAGGGCTGCTGCGAAGAAACGTTACGATGCCAGACATTCCAAGCCAACCGTGTATACCCTTGGTGATCTTGTGTTGAGAATGAGCCGGTTAGCACAGGAACGTCACGAAAATTGGAGCCTCGCTATAAAGGTCCATTTATTATCAGCAAGGTGCTTCCAAACGACCGATATATAGTAGAAGATATCCCTCATGCGCAACGAAAGCAAAGGCACTACAAGTCGGTGTATTCATCTGACAGGATGAAACGCTGGTGCGAACTCCCACCCGATGAACCAGATGAAGATGACGACATGGAAGGATACTCATCCTACGAATCTCGCGAGGACGCTGCGATTTGTCAGGAAAGGCCGACTGTGAAGAGCTGTTAGTCAACAGAAGCTGTAAACACTATGGGTGCTGTTATACGCCCGATAGTTCGATAGCCTCTCATATCAACAGAGGCGATAACTTTACTTAAGAAGTCGAAGCGAACCAGATAGCACGCGTTCAAGAAAACCTTTGTTTATAATTAATTCAATTTACATATTATTCAACCTACTATAACCAATAAAACTACTATACTACTCAAAAGCCATCCCTTCACATATATAAATAATAATAAATCCAAATAATGAAAAACAAATACTCACATTTAATTCGTAGTTCAGAAAAATTATTAAGAAAATAAAAAAAAATTTAAAAAAAAATATTTATAATAATAGAAAGAATTTTATTTGTGAGGAAGAAGACAGAAAATACAGAAAAAAAGAGTTATTGTTGCACCATGGCCGTGCTCTCTCTTACTCTCTCAGGTCCTACTGAGAGCATAGTCTTCCTCTCTCAGGTCCTACTGAGAGCAGGCCCTGAGAGCATAGGACCTGGAGCTGCAAATTTTTCTGTAACACATTCGTTATGGTTAGTGGTCATACTTATATTCCGTCCATTTTTTTAGATTTTCTGAGTCGTCACTAGTATTTTTTTAAAGGATTGATTTAAAGGAATTGTCTGGCACTGAGAAATCAGATAACCTTTCCATATCAGAGGAGCTATCCTCCATCGACTCACAATTTTGGCTCGACGCCATGGCGCCAGCCACTTTCACAATCTGCTTCACCAAGATTCTCAGTTCACAAGACGCACCTTAATCCTTTAATAAAGTTATCTTTTAATTAATTTATTATTTATATAAGAAGCTCTATTTAACAAAAAAAAGGCTGTTTTCCGTGTTGTTAGTTTCAGTTTTGCACCAAAGGTTTTGTTTTTTCCCTTTTTTTTTTTTTGGAACGCGAGCAAAACACATTAAACCACCTTCAAGGCGCAAACGGAAGTGTATTACACCATTAACAGTCCGTAGTGTTGTGAGGTCCTATTCCAGGCTGAGGTATGCTTCAGTCCAGTCCAGAGTCCCGAATCTACAAGACAATTTGTAATTCGCAAGGATCTTCAGAAGGATACCAGCAACTCTGCCAAATGCTGAAATCGAACGATTAACCAAGACAAAACACTGATTTGGAATGATTTTATATTATTATATTTTATTATATTTTCTCTCGAGGCCGTGTTAGATATAATTTAATGTTCCGCGGGGTTTACTTTGGGTGTGTTGACTGCCGACCGACTGTCCAGATACTGTCTCTGGAGTTATGGCTGATGGACTGCCCCCTTCGCCATGCAAGGCAGTGCCTTATATGGGAAGTGGCAGTAATCGATCGATACCTTACATAAGTTCTTAATGTTACTGAGAGACATATATTTCTTTAATTTTGCCTTATTGGTAAGCGCGTGATTGGTCGGTAAACGAGGGCCACCTAACCATCAGCCCTCCAGACAGTGTCCAATCACCAGGTAAGGTGATCGCTGTGCACCGGTACCATGGGAAAGGAATGTATTTTTCAGAATATTGCTTTATTTAATATTCTTTCGGGTACTTATTGCGTAAGCAGGTCTCCTGTTTTTTGACATGTGCTTAGTTTTGTTGCTGGGTGTTGATTTTGTCATTTGGGAGCTTTGGTTACTTAGGTTTTTCTGCGGTGGGGTTTGGTTATATAATCTGGGTCAGCGTTTTTCAGCCTGTGCTGCGTCTTCGAATCCGTTGTTGTTGATATCTGCACCTGGGAGTAGCGTTGGCTGCGTCGTCTGCATGTGTCGGCTGGATGTTGAACTCGTGATTTGAGAGCTTGGCTGCGTCGTCTATTTGTGACGAACCATGGTTCGTTACAGTGTCTCAAATGACGTTAGCCCACGCACATTTACCCAACACATGATGTTCATGAAGCAGTTGCTGCAAGTCTTGAAGAATTTCTCGCTTCATTCCTGCATTCATCCCTCGACGTCGATCAAGTTGTTCTTCCATGTCGCTCGTGAAATATATTTGTAAAAATGTATTCTGTGTATCTTCGAGCGGTAGTACTGATCCAATCCGATGGTGAATCTGTCCTTGTATCTACAAAATAAAAACCAGTCAGTATTAACTGCTGAGTTATAAACACTTTTTCGATGTTAGAGTAGAGTTCAGAATTAGCAAATATAATACGTACGAATAAGTAAAGTAAGTTATTCTTTAACTTTATTCTGTCCCAAATGACGTCATTTGGAAACAACCATTGTATTTTTGAGTGTTTGCAAGAAAGTGGCGTGATTCTGGTGTTTCGCCACAAAGAAATGAATACAGTGGCTCAGGTGGCGGAGTCAACAATGGCAATTTCAGTTTACCAGTAAGGCAGCATAATCAGGGCGTTTCTCCGGAAAACTTTAATGCACCACAACACTCGCAAAGAACGTCCATTTGCCCAATGCAAACGCTAGGATGCAAGCTGTTATCATTGCTGCAATCGTATCGTAACGCTGCTCGATTCAAATCAGCACTTGACCTCTGTTGTTCGCTCGACGGTTTTGCCATTGCAAACCGAGCCGTTTCACGGGCTGCCTCAATTTGCTCTTGTGATTGAGAAGCACGAATTCGAGCCATACTAACGCGACGCTGTTCACGTGAAATTTCTTGTTCTTCTTCAGTCCTTTCATTTGCAGTGTTTCGTATTCTTCTTGCATTAAGGCTTTGTTGGGAAAGATTCGATTGTCTTGGTCGCGGCATTGTTAATTAAAATTCACTTCAATTCACCTACAAATTTATTTCAAAACTCAAATTTTCAACTATTTATTTATAGACAAAATTACTTAGCTGTTTGAGATGCGTTTTTTTATTCTAAGTCTGATGCGTTTTTGTTAATAGTTAATTGACCAATATTGCTGCATTTCTTTCAGTACTAACTGCATCACGTAAATAGATGTACTTCTCAGAACGTAGTTTGGCTTTGTTCAACCTAATAAAAGTTAAATCTTCCGTTTCTATTTTGACATACATGTCGACGCAATATGATTGAGAAGCACGAAGTCGAGCCATACTAACGCGGCGCTGTTCACGTGCAATTCCTTGTTGTACTCTAGTCCTTTCATTTGCAGTGTTTCGTATTCTTCTTGCATTACGGCTTTGTCGGGAAAGATTCGATCGTCTTGGTCGCGGCATTGTTAATCAAACTTCATTTCACTTCAATTCACCTAAAAATGTATTTCAAAACTCAAATTTTCAACCATTCATTCATAGACAACATTACTTAGCTGTTTAAGATGCGTTTTGTTATTCCAAGTCTGATTCGTTTTTGTTATACCGCGTTTTATAGTTCACTTCATTTTTTTAATATTGATTTCTTAGAAAAATTAAATTTGTTATCCATACGTCCATTAAATAGCTGTCATTTTCGTTTTGTTTTTCCAAGTGTGATTCTTTTTTGTTATACCACGATTTATAGTGACTGACGTTATCCTATTCTGGTCTCCTGGCTCTAAGCTACCTACCAACCAATTTTCAGCCATATCGGTACAGCCGTTCTTGAGTAATAAATAGTGTAACTAACACGACTTTCTATTATATATATACATATATAGATATGAAATAAACTAAACGAGAGGAAAAAACAAACTCTGACAATGAAGGGATTGTGCTGGTGGCAGCGTTAATTGTCTATCTCTTTCGTTTGGCGCACAGTTTTTCGCTCCATCATGCACCGTTCACGTCAGAAATAATTGTAAGCCATATATTCCGAAGCTGTGCATCAGCGGTTCTCTTATAGGCTGTTCAGCCTGGGGTAGCGTCATTCTTCTTTGCGTCTTGCCGGAGACGCAGTTTTTATACCCGTACTCGAAGAGTTAAGGGGTATACTGTATTTGTGGTAAAAGTGGATGTGTGTAACGCAGAGAAGGAAACGTTTCCGACCCCATAAAGTATATATATTCTTGATCAGCATCAATATCCGGGTCTCTGTCTGTCTGTCCGTCTTGATGAGCGCCTAGATTTTAGAGACTATAAGAGATAGAGCAACCAAATGTTGTTTCAAGACTCATGTGAAATCACACTGCACTACATACACAATGTAGAATATACATTTTAGATGTAGCAAAAAAATTTAAAATATAAAATATTTTTAAATTCTCACAAATTTATATACTCAGACGGGCTCCGGTTTTCAGCAAAAAGTATGGCTTTTCATTTCGAGACGCTCTGAAATCCATTTTTATGAATTCGTTTACTCTTTGTACTGTTAAGCGCGAAATTTACTGCTGTTATACCCACGCGTTAGTGCCAGCTCATACAAAAAGGCCTCTGTTATGTTTAACAGAGACTTATCGATAGCAAAATTTGGGCTGCCACAGCTGTTCGGAGCAATTCTCTTTATTGTTTTTGCCCTGACCAATTTTTCAGATCCAATTTAGAGGTTGGCTTAAAGTGAGAATGGAGCCTGCCTGACTGACTGAGTACGGGTATAAAAGTAGAGTCGCGTCCAGAACCGACTCACACATTTTACATAGGTTAAGCATAGGGCCCCAGTGGTTGGAAAAAGTTGCGGCGCTTTTGGATGCATTGAGTGTTAACAGAGAAGCGATCGTTAACAGAGGCGATTGTAAAGGCGAAATCTGAGTCTGTGTTGTTAACAGGTCAACGTTAAGACCTTATACTATTTACTATATTGTTTGATTTACCTAAATTTTCTTAGATATAAGCCTATACCAATTAAGTTGTATTTAAATCGTCATGATGCAAGTTGAAGAGATTATGACACTGAGAGGCTCAGATTTGCGTATTAAATTGAGAGAGCTTGTGTTACAGACGACGCACAGTGGGGCCTTTGGCCATTTCAGCTTGCTAAATTAATAACTTCCGAACGAATCAAGTTATCTTCATGAAATAAATTGCGTTTAAAAGAAAAAACTTTCAGAATTTTGTCTTCAAAAGTACATGGTGCTACAATATCGAGAAGCTTTACAATAAATAGCCAAAGTTGAACTTAGTTACCAGTGCATATTTTCCTATGCAAAATGATAAATTCCAAGTTTTTCGGATCGATAAAGAATTTTTAATGGCCTATTATACTATAAAAAGTTATTTTAAATTTAATTTTTAACTTAAACAGAATTTAAAACAAAAGAAAAAAATATTTTTTTTAAATTGGTTTTATTTTTGGTTTACTATAAAACATGCATCTATTTCCGATGGATCGTTAGGAATATCCAATAATCCTAACATTTCTGAAGAATAAATAGTTTCTAATTTTTTTGGATTTCACATGTCTTATAGATGAAATAAATGGATCTGAAGAGGCTGCCAACATGTTCTATTAAAATTTAACCGTGTGTCAAAATTTTATGAAGCGTTGGAGTAAGCTTCTTTTCTGGATACTTTTCAAATAACAACTCTGCAGTCTTCGAGGCATATTCGCAAAATTTGCGGGTGTAAATTTTGTCCTTGCAGTTTAAAATATTCAAAATTACAGCCAATCGTTGGATAATGCCTTCATCCGCTCCAGTTATTTATGCTGTAATTTCGTGTTCCTTAAAGAATTTCCGGGATGAGTTTCCATCGTTTTTGTTTTAGGGCCGTCGACCCTCAGTCCAAGGTTCGCAAAGAATTCGTCTTGAATCATTTTTTTCCTGTGTTTATGTTTCTCTTTGGCTGGCATGCTATCGTCAAAAGATTCTTCCGTTCGCGGGATGGTATATGCAAGTTTTAAAATAACTCCATACATCTTATTCATGCATGCAATGGGGAAATGCCATATTCAAAAATTTCCTCTTCAATTCAGGAATCATCCAAAAAAGGACTGCAATATATATACATATGCATTTGGCAAAATAAAAAGCAGGTTAAAAAATTTGGTCAAATTCAGGTCAAATATAACGGCCATCCTGCATATGCAATGCTAAAACAACTTTTGAAAAAGGTAGGTCGAAGTTAAAAAACCTACCTTTAAATGGATTAGCTAACAACATAATTTAGATAGCGAAAACTTGAAAATGGTTAAATTATTGAGTGTACCTGAGTATATAGTTTCATTAGTACATTAGTACCTAATTTTTTTTTGTTTTTCAACTTTGACCTGAATTTAAAAAAAATACATTTTTGCTTTTCCGAAATATTTTGTATACGGGATCTTTGCTTATTTCTTTACCTTAATCAAAGGTCCATACGTTTTGTGGCTTCTAAATCGATAACAGTGACGCTACCTCGCACGAAAAACGGCCAAAAATGGGCTGTCGCAGCTCAAATTCAGCTCAAATTCAAATTCAAATTCAGCTACAACTTCACTATCTCCAATACCTGTTAAACATTACTCGCGGCCGATAAGTTTAATATTTCCGAATTTTAAAAATACAACTCTACGAACTAAACACAAATCTGCTCCCGTGTTTTCAATCCAAGCCTGATGGAGTAAAAATACCTATCGGCTTAGCAACGACTTCATTATCTCGAATAATGGTCGTATTCATCCTCCTTTCTTTTCCGGTTTCTACCTTGACTTCACAATTAGCACTACGGGTGCCCTGGCTTACCACACTTAAACTTAAAAAACAAAAATCATTTTTGGGACAATCTTTCCTTAAATGCGATTTTTCCCCACACTTAAAGCATTTCTTGAAATTTTCTGCTATTGACTCTTTCGCCGAACTCTCACTTTGGCTACCCTGCAACCAATTCTTACTCACTGACTTGGATCCGCCTCTTGATTTCTGGTATACGTCAATCTGTAATTTAAGCTCCTGTATTTTTCTATCTTGGTATAGCATCGCCTTATTTGCCCTAGCGTCTGGGATACCATCCACAAAATATTCGGTTAAGCTATAATCATCTAGTTTAATTGTCTTGGCTATCTCCATTAACGCGTACAAAAACTCATGCAACGACTCTCCCTTTTCTGCTGACGCTTCTGCAAAATCCTATGTACTTCCACTGATGATAGTTTTACACTAAACTCTTTCAACAGAGCTGCCTTCAACGAAGTCCAATTAAGAACATCACGAAAACTACGAGCAAACAGCTGCTTGGCATAAATAAATATTTTTAATTGACTCCACTGAACAGTAGCTGCGCATTCCTCCAATTCCTCTATCCATTGATCGATGTCAGGGTTATTAGAACCAGAAAATTGTGACACACTACCTTCCACGTCCTTGAGCGTAAACCATGATCTATTCTCTACCCATCGCGCACCTGGTTGGGCTGCCACGGTATCGTCGATTGCTGTAACTACTGACTTATCCTTTGACTCTTCATTAACATCTTCCACAATTTGGAAACCGTAATGAACTAACAGTCTATCGCAAATCGCGCTTCCGTCCCGTCGCACAGTGGGGCCTTTTGCCATTTCAGCTTGCTAAATTAATAACTTCCGAACGAATCAAGATATCTTCATGAAATAAATTGCGCTTAAAAGAAAAACTTTCAGAATTTAGTCTGCAAAAGAACATGGTGCTACAATATCTAGAAGCTTTACAATAAATAGCCAAAGTTGAACTTTGTTACCAGTGCATATTTCCTATGCAAAATGATAAATTCCAAGTTTTTCGGATCGATAAAGAATTTTTAATGGCCTATTACACTATTAAAAGTTATTTTACATTTAATTTTTAACTTAAACAGAATTTACAAAAATGAAAAAAAAATGTTTGTAATTGTTCTTATTTTTGGTTTACTATAAAACATGCATCTATTTCCGATGAATCGTTAGGAATATCCAATAATCTTAACATTTCTGAAGAATAAATACTTTCTAATTCTTTTTTGGATTTCACATGTCTAATAGATGAAATAAATGGATCTGAAGAGGCTGCCAACATGTTGAAAAGATCCTGGTTTTGCCTTGTTCGTGATATTTTACAAGTATTCATGTACCTGAATTTCTTGTAATCCTTGTTTCTCGTTTCCTGGGCCTCCTCTGACATCTCTCCTATTGGAAGGCTCTGATGTTCTATTAAAATTAGAGTAAGTTACAGTAAGCTTCTTTTCTGGATACTTTTCAAATAACAACTCTGCAGTCTTCGAGGCATATTCGCCAAACTTGCGGGTGTTAATTTTGTCCTTGCAGTTTAAAATATTCAAAATTACAGCCAATCTTTGGATAATGCCTTCATACACTCCAGCTATTTTTGCTGTAATTTCGTGTTCCTTAAAGAATTTCCGGGATGAGTTTCCATCGTTTGTGTTCCCGTATCCATATTTGGGGCAGTCGACCCTCAGTCCAAGTTTCGAAAAGAATTCGTCTTGAATCATTTTTTTCCTGTGTTTATGTTTCTCTTTGGCTGGCATGCTATCGTCAAAAGATTCTTCCGTTCGCGGGATGGTATATGCAAGTTTTAAAATAAACTCCATACATCTTATTCTTGCATGCAATGGGGAAATGCCATATTCCAAATTTTCCTCTTCAATTAAGGAATCATCCAAGTTTTGAAAGTCGTTCTGTGTTTTTGTACAAAAAGCGCATGTCAAGGTCGATTTCGTATTTGTTAGTTCGTTTAGAACTTTTCCATCGATCATAGTAAGGGCAAATTCATAGTTAACAGTAATAGTTGGACCATCCTTGAATTCCAATAATCCTGGCTTTATATTTTAATTCTGATTCTTAATATCAGTCACTGTGGACTTTATCAATTCAGAAGATTCCTTGGCGTATTTAAATAATATAGGGCGGCAATAGTGAGCAGACGAAGGTCGGGGATTTTTCCAATGTTCTGAAGTATCCGATTTTAGCCTCAGTGACACAAGAGAAGCCATAAACATGTTGGCATCTGTAATGGGTTTATCATCCGTTTCTATTATTTGCTTATATGCACTTTGTCCTGAAGATCCATCACATCCCCACTTGCTGATCAATGTGAGATTTTGCGGAAGATTCTCAATCTGATGGTGAGGTAAGCTTTCTATGAGCCGTTTCGCAATGTGGTCCACCAGCTCTTGAAGTTTTACTTCCGCTGATACCTCCGTCACATGTGGAGTGTGGAGTTCCATCGCCATTTTCACTGTTTATACACAACTTAATGGTTTAAAAGTCAAAATATAACTATGGACCTATACAAAAAAGGACTGCAATAAATATACATATGCATATACCACCCTTTGCCAAAATAAAAAGCAGGTTAAAAAACTTGGTCAAATTCAGGTCAATTATAACGGCCAACCTGCATATGCAATGCCACAAAAACTTTTGGAAAAGGTAGGTCGCAGGCAAGCCCCATTAGACTTGAAAGGATAAACAAGAGCATCGTCACTCCGCCAAATTCACAACCAAGGCCGTACACCTTTGAAGAGGCTTTGGCATTGTTTATGGATTTGGGAATGTCTAAGGACAAATATTCAATATTGCGACATTCCTTGAAGCAGCATAATGTCGACGTTCTGCCAGAATACAAACAAATTCGAGGAGCTAAAAAGAAGGCAGGACACACTCCACATGTGACGGAGGTATCAGCGGAAGTAAAACTTCAAGAGCTGGTGGACCACATTGCGAAACGGCTCATAGAAAGCTTACCTCACCATCAGATTGAGAATCTTCCGCAAAATCTCACATTGATCAGCAAGTGGGGATGTGATGGATCTTCAGGACAAAGTGCATATAAGCAAATAATAGAAACGGATGATAAATCCATTACAGATGCCAACATGTTTATGGCTTCTCTTGTGTCACTGAGGCTAAAATCGGATACTTCAGAACATTGGAAAAATCCCCGACCTTTGTCTGCTCACTATTGCCGCCCTATATTATTTAAATACGCCAAGGAATCTTCTGAATTGATAAAGTCCACAGTGACTGATATTAAGAATCAGAATTAAAATATAAAGCCAGGATTATTGGAATTCAAGGATGGTGCAACTATTACTGTTAACTATGAATTTGCCCTTACTATGATCGATGGAAAAGTTCTAAACGAACTAACAAATACGAAATCGACCTTGACATGCGCTTTTTGTACAAAAACACAGAACGAATTTCAAAACTTGGATGATTCCTTAATTGAAGAGGAAAATTTGGAATATGGCATTTCCCCATTGCATGCAAGAATAAGATGTATGGAGTTTATTTTAAAACTTGCATATACCATCCCGCGAACGGAAGAATCTTTTGACGATAGCATGCCAGCCAAAGAGAAACATAAACACAGGAAAAAAATGATTCAAGACGAATTCTTTTTGAAACTTGGACTGAGGGTCGACTGCCCCAAATATGGATACGGGAACACAAACGATGGAAACTCATCCCGGAAATTCTTTAAGGAACACGAAATTACAGCAAAAATAGCTGGAGTGTATGAAGGCATTATCCAAAGATTGGCTGTAATTTTGAATATTTTAAACTGCAAGGACAAAATTAACACCCGCAAGTTTGGCGAATATGCCTCGAAGACTGCAAAGTTGTTATTTGAAAAGTATCCAGAAAAGAAGCTTACTGTAACTTACTCTAATTTTAATAGAACATCAGAGCCTTCCAATAGGAGAGATGTCAGAGGAGGCCCAGGAAACGAGAAACAAGGATTACAAGAAATTCAGGTACATGAATACTTGTAAAATATCACGAACAAGGCAAAACCAGGATCTTTTCAACATGTTGGCAGCCTCTTCAGATCCATTTATTTCATCTATTAGACATGTGAAATCCAAAAAAGAATTAGAAAGTATTTATTCTTCAGAAATGTTAAGATTATTGGATATTCCTAACGATCCATCGGAAATAGATGCATGTTTTATAGTAAACCAAAAATAAGAACAATTACAAACATTTTTTTTTCATTTTTGTAAATTCTGTTTAAGTTAAAAATTAAATGTAAAATAACTTTTAATAGTGTAATAGGCCATTAAAAATTCTTTATCGATCCGAAAAACTTGGAATTTATCATTTTGCATAGGAAATATGCACTGGTAACAAAGTTCAACTTTGGCTATTTATTGTAAAGCTTCTAGATATTGTAGCACCATGTTCTTTTGCAGACTAAATTCTGAAAGTTTTTCTTTTAAGCGCAATTTATTTCATGAAGATATCTTGATTCGTTCGGAAGTTATTAATTTAGCAAGCTGAAATGGCAAAAGGCCCCACTGTGCGACGGGACGGAAGCGCGATTTGCAAGATAGACTGTTAGTTCATTACGGTTTCCAAATTGTGGAAGATGTTAATGAAGAGTCAAAGGATAAGTCAGTAGTTACAGCAATCGACGATACCGTGGCAGCCCAACCAGGTGCGCGATGGGTAGAGAATAGATCATGGTTTACGCTCAAGGACGTGGAAGGTAGTGTGTCACAATTTTCTGGTTCTAATAACCCTGACATCGATCAATGGATAGAGGAATTGGAGGAATGCGCAGCTACTGTTCAGTGGAGTCAATTAAAAATATTTATTTATGCCAAGCAGCTGTTTGCTCGTAGTTTTCGTGATGTTCTTAATTGGACTTCGTTGAAGGCAGCTCTGTTGAAAGAGTTTAGTGTAAAACTATCATCAGTGGAAGTACATAGGATTTTGCAGAAGCGTCAGCAGAAAAGGGAGAGTCGTTGCATGAGTTTTTGTACGCGTTAATGGAGATAGCCAAGACAATTAAACTAGATGATTATAGCTTAACCGAATATTTTGTGGATGGTATCCCAGACGCTAGGGCAAATAAGGCGATGCTATACCAAGATAGAAAAATACAGGAGCTTAAATTACAGATTGACGTATACCAGAAATCAAGAGGCGGATCCAAGTCAGTGAGTAAGAATTGGTTGCAGGGTAGCCAAAGTGAGAGTTCGGCGAAAGAGTCAATAGCAGAAAATTTCAAGAAATGCTTTAAGTGTGGGGAAAAATCGCATTTAAGGAAAGATTGTCCCAAAAATGATTTTTGTTTTTTAAGTTTAAGTGTGGTAAGCCAGGGCACCCTTGGTGCTAATTGTGAAGTCAAGGTAGAAACCGGAAAAGAAAGGAGGATGAATACGACCATTATTCGAGATAATGAAGTCGTTGCTAAGCCGATAGGTATTTTTACTCCATCAGGCTTGGATTGAAAACACGGGAGCAGATTTGTGTTTAGTTCGTAGAGTTGTATTTTTAAAATTCGGAAATGTTAAACTTATCGGCCGCGAGTAATGTTTAACAGGTATTGGAGATAGTGAAGTTGTAACTTTCGGTAGCTTTTCGATACCAGTGAAAGTGGATGAGATTGAATTGGAGGTAGAATTTCATGTCCCACCTGACGAGGATATTGGGTTTGAAGCCATTTTAGGAAGGACTATTCTTGATCAATCGTATTAGCGGATGAGATGCCTGTTTTTCAGCATCCAAGACGCTTGCGCTGTGTGAGCAAGAAATCGTAGATAAGCAAGTGGAAGAGGGGTTGTCTCAGAAGATTATAAAAACAAGTAAATCCGGAGTATGCATCACCAGTAGTGTTGGTAGGGAAAAATAATGATAGCAAAAGGTTATGCTGTGACTACAGAAAACTTAACGAGAAAATAATTCGCGGTAACTTTCCAATGTCACATATGGATACAGTGTTAGAGAAACTGCAGGGTGCAAAGTATTTCACCACATTGGATTTAACGAATGGTTTTTTCCATGTACCAGTAGAAGTGGAGTCTCAAAAATATACGTCTTTTGTGACTCAAATCCGATGATCCTATTGGGCTTTGAGGTGGCTCAGAGGGGGCCTAGCTGAGGCCACCGGACGGGTCGCGGGTTGCGGATAGCGAACGGCCTACCCTGGGGGTAGGTCAACTGCGAATAAGCGGGCATCCCAAAGAGACCCAACTAAGTTGACTCTGAAGGAGAGCACCGAAATAAGCAGTCCCGGACAGCCAGCGGGTGTTCGCGAAGCAGCAACACCGACGATGCGCTTGTGGTGCCGCCTCTCATTAAGTAGCTCACACACTCCCTCTCCCCACACACCTACCTACCCACATCCCAACCCCAACACTCACCTCACACCGGGCCGGACTAAGGTGTCATTCGACCCGTGCCAAGAGTCAGCCTGGCTGGGGGTCCGGTATAAAAACTAGCCCAGTCGCAAACGGAGAGCTCAGGGACTTGGCAGACCCCTGTTCTAATGATGCCTTACCCGGGTAGTGTGGAGCTCTGCCGGGGTGGACCGTTCCCCTTCTCTGCAACTCGTGGGATCTATATGGACAAATTACAAATTACAAATAAAAACAAAACAAAGGAGGAAGGCACTCCCCAAATGCCGACTGGGAGGAATCCCAAGCTGGAGAAGGCAACGGCCCAAAGGCCTGGCCTGACCCGCTCCAAAGCAGGAAAGACCTGCAAGGCGGAGAATACTGGCGTGAACCCGGTGGGGTCCCATCCCGAATCGGGGGTGGGCGGCACGTCAAAACCCAAAACTGACACCTTGGGGAGGCAGCTAAGCAACACTGCGGCTGCCCGACCTTCTGGTAAAGTGGAGGGTGACGATCTGCCGTCAGCCAGTAAAGCCAGGTACACGTATGCCGAAAAGAGGAGTGCAGGGCACATACTCCGTCGGCAGGAAACAAGTACGGAGACCAGCCCATCAGCCGAATGGCTGAAGAAGGTGGAGTGGGCCACGGCGGTACTCCCGGACTTCAGCATGAAGCCACCGAGGGAGGCCGCCCAAACCAAGCGACAACGCTCGCAAGAGACGCCAGGACCCACTGCGAAGCGCTCAAGGGTCCAGGCAAACATTTCTTTCGCGCAGATCGCCAAAGAAAGGACATTAATTGGTGTCCTGGACAGAGGCAGAGCCGATGAAAGAATCCCCCGAAACCAGTGGAAGTGGGTGGAAGCGGCACTGGCCGACCGCTGCTTCGAACTACTGGAGCAAGAACCTGGACCACCCCCAGTCTGCAAGGACATGGGATGGTTCCAGGGGAATACGAAGATCGTAGCCTGCGAAGACGAGCGCTCCGTGCAGCTCTACAAAGCAGCGGTAGCGCAAGTCGGTGAAGTCTACCCCGGGGCAAAGCTTGTCGCGGTGGACTGGAGCGAAGTGCCCAGCAGACCCAGGGCCCGCATTTGGGTGCCCGCCTCCATGAAGGAGCCGGAGCGCATCCTTAAGATGTTGCAGAGATGCAACCCCCACCTTCCAACAGAGGACTGGAAGGTGGTCAAAGTTGAGGCGACGCAAGGCCCCACAAACCAGGCGGTAGTCGTCCTCAACAAGGAATCGCTGGCCCCGATTGAGGCAGCTAAGGGAGAGCTGAACTTCGGCTTCAGCTCAGTCACCATCAAGGTGTACAAGTCGGACGCAGCGACCGGGGCGCGTTCTGTCGACAACCCAGTCGAGCAGGACGTAGCCTCGGAGATCGAGGCACCCGACAACGAGCTGGAGCCGGAGCAAGACGGCTACTCGACAGACTCGACGCTCATGCGAGATTTCGAGGCCATGTGTCACGGCGAGGTGAGCGACGACTCAGACGCGGACACAACAGTGGTGGAGGTTGATCTTAAAGATGTCACTAAGACTTCTACAGATTAATCTCCACCACTGTAAAGCAGCATCGGCTGCCCTCATACTCCGCTTGGACGCGAGCGGAGCGGAGATAGCGCTGATCCAAGAGCCTTGGCTAGTGGGAGGCAAGGTCTGTGGATTGGCGTCGAAGGACTACAAGCTGATTGTAGCCCAAACCGAAGGTAAAATTCGTACCTGCATTCTGGAAAGAAAGCACCTAAATATCTTTCTGCTCCATAATTTTAGCAATGGCGACAACACGGCGGCTAGCCTAGAGCTACAGGGGAGACACCTAAACCTGGTGTCGTCCTACATGGCTCACGAGGAGAGCGATCCTCCAAGTGACCTCGTTCGCAAGATCACATGCGATAGTGAAAGGTCGGACACAGGCCTTTTCATAGGCTGCGATGACAACGCTCACCACACCCAATGGGGGAGCTCGGACACAAACGTAAGGGGTGAGTCACTCTTCAACTTCATTCTTAACTCTAATCTTGTTATCTGCAATCGAGGTAACGACCCTACTTTTATTATAAAAAACCGACAGGAGGTTATTGACCTCACACTAGTGTCCCACAAAATGTCGGACATAGTCAAAAGTTGGAGAGTCTTAGAAGACCACTCCTTCTCCGACCATAGGTACATCGAGACAATACTATCTCTCGAAAGCCCAAAACCCGCGGACTATATAAACCCCAGGAAAGCCAACTGGGATCTATATAGGACAAGCATGGAAAGATTACTCCCTCCCACACCACCAAAATGTCCGGACTCTCCGGACGATTTAAACAGCCTGGTAAATAGCTTCACCGAAGCGTGCAAAAAGTCCTTCGCGGCAGCATGCCCCTCAATCAGACCAAAAGGGAAAAAGAAACCCCCTTGGTGGTCAAAAGAAATAGATATCCTACGTAAAAACTGCAGGTCTCTTTTCAATAGAGCTAAAAGCGGCAGCGAGGAGGATCACTGGGCAAACTACAAAAGCAGTCTAGCCCTATACAAAAAGGAAACTAGGAAGGCAAAAAGAGCTTCTTGGCAAAAATTTTGCTCCGAAATTGAGGACACAACGGAAGCCGCGAGGCTACGTAAGATCCTATCAAAAACAACCCCCTCGGTGGGATACCTCAAGAGGGTGGATGGTACGTGGACGAACTCGAGCGAGGACTCCCTACACATCCTACTTGAGACCCACTTTCCCGGGTGCACTACCATCGAGCCGGCAGCACCCACAAGTGAGGGCCCGATAACCTCGATGGCACACATTCTCTCAAAACGGAACATAAGCTGGGCGGTAAACAGCTTCAAGTCCTTTAAATCTCCTGGTCCAGACCAGGTCTTTCCGGCACAATTACAGAAAGCCGGGAATATAGCCATTAATTGGTTACAATGTATCTTCAAGAAGATACTGGTAGTGGGAAGAATTCCTCAGCTTTGGCTCAAGGCTAAAATAGTCTTCATCCCAAAAGCAGGGAAAGCCTCTCATACAACCCCAAAAGACTTCAGACCAATAAGTCTATCGTCCTTTCTTCTCAAAACTTTTGAGAGACTAGTCGGGCTACAGCTGAGATCAACCATAAATCCTCAGTGGCTGTCAGGCGCACAACATGCCTACCAGAAAGGAAAATCCACGGAAACGGCACTCCATGAGGTAATCTCAGTGGTGGAGAAATCCTTAAGCGTCAAGGAATACTCCCTAGTTGCGTTCCTCGACATCGAGGGTGCCTTTAACAATGTCAATCCGGGGGCCATCACGGAGGCCCTGACTGACCTGGGGGTGGATCATCACTTGGTGCTGCTCATTGATCAATTGCTCACATGCAGGACGGTGACATCATCGATGGGATCTTCCACTCAGGCAAGGTATGTCAACAGAGGCACCCCGCAAGGTGGTGTCCTGTCTCCCCTTCTATGGAACATAGCAGTCAACAAGATTCTATGCAACTTGGAAGGGGGGGCTGCAAAGTGGTGGCATACGCGGATGATGTTGCCATTATCTTTTCGGGAAAATTCCCTCAGACACTGTGCGATCTTATGACCGCAAAGCTCGCGCGTCTGTCCGAATGGACAACGTCGCGGGGCTTGGGAGTTAATCCCTCAAAAACGGAACTTGTGTTGTTCACGAACAAACACAAAGTCCCGCCTCTAAACCCCCCGATTTTAAACGGATGCAGACTCTCCTTCAGTGACAATGCCAGATATTTAGGGCTGGTAATTGATAGGAAGCTCAGTTGGAACATAAACATCAAAGATAGAGTGAAGAAGGCCTCTATAGCCCTCTACACTTGCAAAAAGGCCATTGGATTGAAATGGGGCATGAACCCAAGCATAGTCCAATGGATATACCTAGCAATAGTTAGGCCAATACTACTCTACGGAGTTACCGTGTGGTGGCCAGCCCTATCAAAAAGGACCATCACAAAACAAATGGGCAAGGTACAGCGTACTGCCGCCCTGTGCATCAGTGGAGCCTTGCGCACAACACCAAACGATGCGTTAAACGCCATCTTATGCCTCCAGGGCCTTGACCATGCGGGTATGAGGCAGGCAGAAATGGCAGCAATTCGTCTAAGAGACTCCGACAAATGGGTGTCACAGCTCATTGGTCACGCATCCATCCTCAACGGAAATAATATTGTCCCCACAAAAACGGACTACTGCATCACAAAGGAGTACATAGACACTCCCTTCGAAATAATTATCCCCCAGAGAGACAAATGGCTCGAGGGACCTCCAGGCCCAGAAGGAGCAATAAAAATCTTCACAGATGGTTCCAAACTGGACAATAAAGTCGGAGGGGGAATATACTCCGAACAGCTAAACATTAGACACTCTTTTAGGCTCCCAGATCACTGCAGTGTCTTCCAAGCGGAAGTCATAGCGATCAGGGAAGCCCTGCTCTGTCTTCACGAAGCTGCCACTACGGCAACCCACCTAAATATCTACAGTGATAGCCAAGCCGCGATTAAATCGCTAAATGCGATAACATCAAGCTCGACTACCGTGGCAAACTGCCGCAAATCTCTCCACGAGATGGCACATCAGTTTGCAATCAGCCTAATTTGGGTCCCGGGGCACCAGGACATCAAAGGCAACTGCATAGCAGACGAGTTGGCCACAGCTGGTACAACAATCCCCCTTCTCCATGACAAGGAGGATATTCGTATGCCAATGGCCACCTGCAAGCTCAAAATAACAGAGCATTACAAGCAACTTACAAACTACAGATGGCAATCAGCGCCACTATGTCGCATAACCCGGCAAACCTGGCCCAATATAAATAGGAAGCGCACCAACGAGCTCTGCAAACTAAGCAGGGAAAGGTGCAGCTCAGTCATACGCTCCCTTACGGGACACTGGCTCATTGGCACACACGCAAACAGGCTGGGTGCCCCCTATAACGATTTCTGTCGCAGCTGCAGAGATGAGGAAGAGGAGGAGACGGTGGAACATCTGTTCTGCTCCTGTCCTGCACTCAGTAGAAGGAGACTTCAATACCTGGGCTCTCCTTTCTTAACAGACATTTCAGAGATGTCTACAATGGGTCCCAGAAGGATTGCAAACTTTATAAGGGCATCCGGATGGAATAATGGATAACATGGAGTCTCACAGGGAAAGGGGGAAATGCTCCACGCGGTATCACAACGGGCCGAAACCGGCCTAAAAGTGTCGGGATCCCGACAGCCGCCTCAACCTAACCTAACCTTGTGACTCAAAAAGGCCAGTTCGAATTTTTATTTGTACCATTTGGAATTTCAAATCTCCAGCGGTATTTACCAGATTTATAATGGCAGTGTTGAGAGATTTGGTGCAGAATAACGAAGCAGCAATCTATATGGATGACGTTATTATTTCGAGTCAAGATATAGAAGAAGGTTTGTTCAAGCTGAGAAAAGTTTTGAAGTTAGCGGAATTGATGGGCTACGTATAAATTTCAGCAAGTGTCAGCTCTTACAACAAAAGTAGAAAATACAATACAATAAGTAGAAAGTACAAAATACAATAAGGTCAAGCGATGAAAAGACGTGGGCTGTCGGAAAGTTCCCAGTGCCAGGTGATAAGAAGGCAGTACAGCGTTTCATAGGATTGACTTCTTATTTCCGAAAGTTTATTGAGAGTTATGCTGCTATTGCAAAGCCGTTAACATATCTGTTGCGGAAGGATGCTAGATTTGAGTTTAAGAAGATCTATCAGGTTGCGTTTGAACAACTAAAGGTGGTAATGACTAGTAGGCCTGTCCTAGAAATGTACAACCCGAAATGGGAGACAGAAATCCACACTGATGCTTCAAAATGGGGATATGGAGCCGTGTTATTGCAAAAGAGTTTGGAAGACGGCCAATTCCATCCTGTTCAATACATGAGCCGTATGTGAAGAGAAATATCCTTCGAGGTTCTGGCAATTATTGAAGCGTTAGTGGGTATAACGTTCAAAATTGTCACAGACTGTAATGCGTTTACAATGACAATAAAATAGAAAGATTTCCCTTTGAGAGTAGCTCGTTGGGCCATGTACCTACAATATTTAAATTATGTTATTGAGCATCGCTCAGGCACGAAGATGAGACACGTTGATGCGTTAAGTCGTGTAGCTTGTTTTATGTTGGAAGAAAGCATTAGTCATCGTTTAAAAGAAGCTCAGCTAACAGACAATTGGGTGAAGGCTGTCAAAGTTATTGTTGAGGACAAGGAAAATGATTATTATATTCAGAACCAGATTTTGTTTAAGGATCCAGATAGGGAGCTTATTGTAGGACCAGCTCTAATGGAAAATGAGATTATATCAATAGCTCACAAACAAGGGCATTTTTCAGCCAAAAAGACACAGGATATAATCGAAAAGTCGTATTATATTCCGAACTTGAAGGATAAAGTATCGCGGGTAGTCAACAGTTGTGTTGAATGTATCTTGTTAATGAAAAGTCAGAAAACGTGAAGGTTATTTGCAGCCGATAGACAAGGGCGACAGGCCGCTATTAACTTATCACATTGATCGCGTTGGACCGATGGAAATGACCAAAAAGCAGTATAATTATACTGTATGGTATAATTGTAAGGTACTTGTAGCACAGTCGTTGAAGAGGTCAAGTGTTTAGAAGTTCAGGCAACTTATTTTGGTAATCTGAACAGAATAGTGACGGATAGAGGTGCGGAATTTACTTCCAATTTGTTCCGTGAGTATTGTGAGGGGCAGAAAATTCAGCAATTAATGATTGCCACAGGAGTTCCACGAGAAAATGGGCAAGTTGAAAGGATGCACAAGATAGGGGTTCCTATGCTGTCGAAATTGTGTCAGGGTAGTTCCGGTAGTTGGTACAAGCACTTAGGAAAGGTGTTGCAGATGATCAACAGTGTTGAGCCACGAGTTCCAAGATAACGCCTTTTAAGATATTAACTGGATTAGACATGCGCATACCTATTGATCCGGACATAAAAGAAATATTAAAACAATCACTTATAGAAGAGTTTGATAAGGAGCGTGAAAAGATTAGATAGGAATTAGTAGAGAACATAGAACGGGTACAGCAGGAGAATAAGAAGAGTTTTGACTCAAACAGGAAGATAGATAGACAGTACAAGGAGAATGAGTTAGTAGCTATAAAGCGTACCCAGTATGGTACGGAAATAAAACTAAAAGTAAAATATCTAGGGCCGTATAAAATAACAAAGGTAAATAATCATGGGAGGTACGAAGTCGAGAAGATTGGTGATACTGAGGGACCCAATAAGACTTCTACAGTTTCAGAGTATTTGAAACTTTAGCTAGACCTATCCGAGGCGAATGGTCCGTCAGGACAGCCGATTGTAGGTAATGCAGGACCGAGACAGACACGAAGCGGTCGTAGTTTCTTCACATCGTCTGTATAGGTAGCCTTCGGCTCTAAGAGAGCCGAGAGCGAAGAAGCGAGATCGGAGTCGAGAGTAAGTGACAGCCAGTCGTAAATTCAGCCACGTATCGAACGAAACTAACACACATTAGTTAAGCACGAAACTGTACCAAAAATTATACTTAGAGTTAAGATATATCATAAGTTAAACATCCATGGTTATCAAAAAAATTGCCATCAAGAAAATAAATAATCTACTTAGATGTGGTGTGTGGGAAAAGGGTATGACACTGGACCGCATCATTGGATTTTTCCGTTAAATGGAAAATGCGAAAATGATGCCCATAACAGCCCTTTGGATAGAAGAAGACAATGATGAGGCCGTATCTTAAATCATGCGGCGCATATTTGGAAAGTTTTGCCTTATTCTGTCTAATATTTTTACAAAATACTGCAATTAGTCGGGGTATCGACAGCAAACTGTCAAATAGTAAATTCAATTTAAAGTTTAAATATGAGCAACACGGGAGAACAAAAGAAGAATAAGAGGACAGAGGTGGTGGAGAATGTCTTAATAGACTTGTGGGGGCTTAAAACTATAGATTTGCTTCCAAATGTAGCGTTTTAAAAATTTAAACATAGTATCCATCACCGCGGAATCGAAAAATTCCTGCCAAACTTCATATAAAAATAACTGTGGCAGGAATTTTTTAACTAGCAAATTCCTGACAGGAGTTTTCTGCGGTGCTGGGGATAAATCGCTTATTGTTTTGGTAGTATTCTTTTTTAAATACGTACAGCTTAATAACTAAACGTTTCATCAGCCTGAAGGCCTTGTTACTCTGGCTATAAACATATAAATTTTAATTTAGGATTAATCTTAGTCTACAATTCTGTTTATAAATAAATAAATAAATAACTAAACCTTTCTTTTTATCATATTGCAACTATAAAATACACTTTAATTTAAAAAGGAAATCTCTAACGGGCTTGTTTTGGGTTTAGTGATGAGGTGTCCTATTCAAGTGGCGATTAGTGGATAGTAAACGGTCGTGTATGCGCTGCTTCAAATGCAAGCCTCGACTCCAGACTAAAATGATTGGCATTTACCCGCAGACCAGCTCCGTGCCTTCGCCCACCTGTAGTATGTAGCGTTAATTTTTGTGGCCCACTCCATACGACTCTGAAAATTTGTGGAAGGCCTCCTTAAAAATCCTCCGTTACGTTTTGTGTCTGTTTTACGTCCAAGGCGGCTCGTCTATCATTATCACTCCTTCTTATTACACTACTCGACAAAATTGAACTTTTTATTAAGGCTGTGGACGAAAATGATTTTACTGATAGATTTCGAGATTTAACATTTTTTGAATTTTTTGTTGTTGTTTTGTTAAGTTTTTTTCAAAAAATTTAACTGCATCAATGCGACCGATTTCGTACGAGTAAGTCACCACTTCAGTAAACTGAGGAAGGGGTAGAGGCAGGCGCAATACCTGAGTTTTCGTCAAAAAGCGAGTGAAAGTTTGCGTTCCTACCACCTTGACTGAGGCAGGAGTGTCGGCCAAAAACCTCCTAAGGTCGGCCGAAAGCGTACTACTACTCGCAGATGAGCTGGAGATCGTGATTGTCGGGTCAAATCGCGCCCGCTTGCCCAGACCCAAGCGACGGAGACGCTCATAGCACTTCCGGCACCCCGGGTCAGGAGGGTACACACTTATAGTCTTTTTTTTTCACCATGTCTTAGGTGCTGATTTTCTGAAATTCCCTTAACTTTTCAAGTAACTACTTCCAAAGCTTCATTCAAAATTCGAGCTAGCGTCGAACACAACAATTACCAAGATTGATAGTACCAGATTGGGTTTGCCTATAGATCTCAGACTCATAAATGCTAAAAAATATTTCATACCTGTCGAAAGCGATTGAAAAAGTTTCGTAGATCGGAACCAAAACATTTCGTATTATAGTCGCAATAGTATGCTAAATCAGCATAGCATGTCTGAGAGAATATATGATAATATTGACAACGAATTGAAAAGTGGGGATGTTATTCTAAATCTATTCGGATAGAGTAAGTCGTGAAGCCAATTACTTAAAAAAAAATGTTTAAGCATTTTACTGTTAGAGATTATAGCCAAGCAGTAGGTCCAGAGGTAGGAACAGCAAAACCGTTAACATTAAAAAATAAAAATCGTAATTTTACCTGCCAATATATCCAGCTTGTGCCATCATTCCATTTCTATCATCCATAACTCTTTGAGGTTGATTGTTGACAACTTTTCCATCATCATTTCCTTTCCAAGTTCCATCGTCTTCTTTAAAAGACTGGCTCCTGAAAAGATATGTGGAAAATAATATATATGCTTATTAAATTTATTCGAAATACGTGTAGCTTAGAACTAGTTTAATTTACACTTTCTCACTGTAAAGGTTTTTTTTAGTATTCTTTTTAAACTTAAGTATCGTTAATTTGTCCTTGCTTTGATTCAAATGCGGTATAACTATTTCAAAGGCCCCACTATCAAACACCGCTGCAAAAAATAAAAAAGTATTGTAATTGCAAGATTTATATGTACATGCATACAAAAACCAAACTTCAATCGAGCTAAATATCACGTCGTTTCGAAAAGATGAAGAAATGTAGTATATAAGACGGTAAAGAGTCGAAGGGATAGTAAGCTGGATTCAAGACGGGGTCAGATTGAAGACGAGGGGGTCGGTTCAAGACGGTGTGCAAGAATTGATTGCAAGATCAAGACTAAATCAAAGGGCAGGCGGGCCGAATTGCCCGAGAGAGAGAGAGATCGAGAGAGTGAAAGCCAAACGCGATAGATAGAGAGGTGCGAGATGAAGAAGCGCGAGAACGGCTGCATAGGCATGTTGCCGTGCGGGAGCATGAATGTGTACATAATTTTGTAGGGAGATGACAATTTATTACAGTGGGAAGTGCAAACACGAACAATAATAAGGGTTTACTCTACTGCTGCACCACTAGCTATAATCTATGTGTTTAAGTCCACTATTTAGCTGAGTAACCAAACAACGGTAATCATATTTATTTTACCCCCAGAATAGCGCTGTGCAGCCGTCTCAAGATATATCCATATGTGTTCAGCTAGCGAGCTTTTTCAATAGCTGTTAATTTATAGTAAAATAAGAAATTAAGTAGAAATTATATAGTTTATGTGTGTAGCGAAAAAGATAGCGTGATGTGTCGGCTGATCAGTGATGTGAGTGATGATCAGTGATGTGAGTGATAGATCAAGTTGGTATAGCGTGAGTGCGATAGTGGCAATCAATCAAAGACTAAAAGAGGGCAGGCGGACCATATTGCCCGTGCCCTTGCAAGCGTGCCCGTGCAAGAGCGAGAAAGATCTAAAGAAGCTATACAAGCTCGGGCTTCTGCTGAGCCGAGTATGAGCGATAGACAGAGAGAGAGAGACAGTGACAGAGAATATCATAGATTCTGCAGCTGCAGTAGCGAATCATAGAAGGCGAAAGATTGGCCGCTGCCGTGCGTAATCATAAGCAGTGACAATAATATGCAAATTGCAAACAAAGGTAGAATTACATTAAGTATTATTTGAGGATGATGTTGTAGAATTTTTTGAGTATTTCAGGCTGGGAATCCAGAAAATATGTATAGATTTATTATAGCGAATCCAATCCGAAATTTTGAAATTGTTGAAATATAAAAATTCAGGGAAAAAATATTACGGAACAATTTGATTTACAAATAAAAGTCACAAAGGAATAAAGTTTTTAATGGATCTAATAGGGTTTGTGAAGTTTATGCTGCTCAACAAGACATCCTTGATCAGGTTCTGCATAAAAATCACACCAAGCATTTTTCTACGACTAACTAAGGTTGGAAGGTTTATTAAAAGCAATCTTCGAGGATAAGATGGCAGTCTAACACCTGCGTCCCAGTTAAGGCCACGAGTACTCGAGAATTTGTTTACATTGAAAGCAGGTCATTAATAAAGAGTGTGAAAAGTAGGGGGCCTAGATGGCTGCCCTGTAGTACTCCAGAAGTAACCTTAACAGGTGAAGAGGGGGAGTTTTTGTTCTCGGACTCGATAAGACCTATAAGGAAGGTAGCTAGAAATCCATTTCAAAAGATTATGCGGAAAGCCTAAATGTTCAAGTTTTCGTGCTAGAATGGAGTGGTTTACAGAGACGAATGCTTTACTGCAATCAGTGTAGATAAAATCCGCCGGCTTCCGCCTTTAATGATAAAATAGGTAAAATCTAATAAATTTGTGGTTGTTGGTATAAATCCGTGCTGAGATGAAGATATTTGCAGAGATGTTGCAAGTGCGGAGTAAAAATTGTTTAAAACATTTGGGAATAGCTTTATACGTATATATCAAAATGAACGGATCGACTGATTTTCATGAAATTTTTGCTTTTCTATTGTGCAGGTTAACTTTTAATCACGATTTGAGTGTTTTTTGATACCGATTTTGATCGCAAATTTAGTGTTTTTCGATCAAGTATTGCTTTGATTTAGCTGTCTGTGTATTTTATGACATAAGATGTTACATTTTTTGGAACAAGTGGGCCTTAATTTAGTTGTTAATGTGTTTTTGACTCGAATAATTTTTAAGAATTTTTGTCATATGTTTGATATGTGAAAAATTATTGCCTTGATTTAGTTGTGAATGTTGTTTATGAGATTATATGTTTTATTTTTTGAACAAGTAGGCCTTGATTTATTTGTCATTGTTGATTTATGATATATTCTCTATCTAATATCTTTCTGTGTGTTTGTTACGTTTGTTTGTGAATTTGGTTATTTTGTAATTGTTTAGAGTGGGGACGGCGTTGGCGGGGCAGCCGCTCTGTGGGCATTCCAGCCACACTTCGCTGTTAGCATTCCAGCTACGCAAGCGGCGGCCCTCGCTCTCGCTCTCATACATGAGAGCATTGTTCCCCCCGGCGACGCGCATCTCACCACGATCGCGCTCCCGCCCACGCTCACGCTCTCGCTGCCGACAGCCCTCGGCAGCTGGAGCGCATATATCCAAAATTACTTACGCCATACATCCAAAGCGAGACGGTTCCGCACGCGCCCTCTTTACGAATAAAGACTTATATATTTTGAAACCATTGGACTTTCTTTCGACCTGGGATTTTGGGATCTGACGAGCGAAGCCCCTACAGCTGAACATTGGTCCTTCGAGCCGGATTTGCTACTTCTGCCTTCCCCAATAAGGAGAAAATTCCATCCAGCCTTCCAGCACGGCATCGCTTCATCACTTCATCGCCCCAAGATAAGTACGATTTTCGTCTACCAGAACTCGCCTCCATTCGCGATTTTTGTTGTTCCGAAATTCCTCAAAGTCCGAGGTCCGCGATATAAGTACATATACATATTCTTATATATGTACTTATTTCCTTCTGTTCCGGTTTTTCGTGTCTTTTCCTCGTTCGACACCGCCATATTATCGGCGATTCCGGCCGTTCTCCACACGTTCACCTTCAACTACCAGTGTTACGGTAGTTCTTCAATTCCTTGTGTCCGTCCATAATTCGCGGAAGAATTAATTAAACACAATTTATTTAAAAGTGCATTCCGCGCTTATGTACATATGTACGCACATTCCAGCCCATGAGAGCTTGCGTACATACACACACCCCGACCTCCATACACATATCTCCAAGTGCACGACCTACCCCAATACAACATACGTTGTCACACTCCGAGTGCAAGAACAACATACTTACGCCATACATCCAAAGCGAGACGGTTCCGCACGCGCCCTCTTTACGAATAAAGACTTATATATTTTGAAACCATTGGACTTTCTTGTGACTTGGGATTTTGGGATCTGACGAGCGAAGCCCCTACAGCTGAACAGTAATTGTGCTAAAGTGTAAAATGCCAGCAGGACGCAAGGGGGCCCAGTTGCGCCGTCGAACAAATCATGCAACATTAATGCGAGATATTAGAGCAGAAAGATCAATCGAACAAATCAAAAAACATAACGAAAATGTGCGAGGCATGCTTCCAAATGACATTGTTTGGAGCAACAGAAATAGCCAACAATACTTCTGCAAATGGTTAACAATACAATTCAACATTTATAATCAAAGGAAAAGTGTACGACAAAAAAGGCTCATTGCTGCCAATGCCAAACGAAGAACATCAGTTTTTACAAATATACTTCATGGGTGGTGAGGACCAAAATCGCTCACTTGCTAATCGCGTAGATGCACGTTGCGGTTACCATAACCTAAATTAGGCAATATCCAGGAGCATAGTTGGAGAGCTGGACGTATTACTCAATCAGTAATCCTGATAATCCAGATCCGCTTACTGATCAGTATATAGTTACCAAAAACATGATTCATAACCCATGCGGTGATCTGAATGGCTTATCATCTTGCATAAAAGATGGAAAATGTACAAAGCGTTTTCCAAAAAATTTCACAAAATATATCGAAGATAAAAAAAATTTATAATGGTGGACAATCATTTATGATAAAAATTAATAACGTAGAATTTGACATTGACTATAGATGGGTAGTACCATGTTCTCCTCTGTTGAGCAAAACATTTAATGCTCACATTAATGTTGAATTCTGCAGTTCGGTGTAATCAATCAAATACATTTGTAAGTATGTGAATAAAGGCAGCGATATGGCTGTGTTTCAAAGACAACAAAGTAATGTGAATGCTTCTCGATTAAATGAAGACGAAAATATGCGATACCAAATTCACCGATATACATATCAGCTCAAATGAAGCTATCTGGCGTATCTTTGGTTTCCAAATTAATTAATGGGAACTAGCAGTAATACATTTAGAAATTCATCTTGAAAATGGACAGCGTGTATTTTTCACCAACGAGACAGCAGTTGAGCGTGCCATGAATCCACCTAAAAATACACTTACGGAATTTTTTGAATTGTGTAATCGTGAAGATACATTCGGTTCCTTTGCACGAACATTAATATGTTCCAAAGTATTTCCAAGCTTTTTGAAATGGAATCAAACAAAAACGAGAAGGAACGTGAGTCGCTTCTAGTCGCGACTCTACTTTTATACCCGTCAGTCAGTATAGAAATTTGTGAGCTTATGACTGAAATTTTAATAGAAATTTTACATATTTTTAATTTTACATTTTTTTTGCTACATTTGTTAGCTACATCTACATCTAAAACAAATATTCTACATCTACCATTTAGATTCTACATCCCCTACGCGAGGGGGCGCTCACGCATTGCACAGGGCAGAGTGTGTGCGAGCGAGAAAGAGAATGAATATTGTCAGCAACGCCAGAGGAGGTGTGGCAAGCAACTGAAAATTAATTTCTTCATTCTGGCTATAATAATGATCTGACTCAGATTCGGCAATCTGATAGATATGGTCTTTCTCTACGACACTGCGTTTTTAGTTTTATCGCATCCTTAAAATTGTGGCTGCCACAGATTTTCGTCCCTTGTAAAGGAGGAAGGGGGAGGGGCGAAATTTAGAAATACACTTGCAGCAGTGCATATCAGTGTGAGTCTGGAAACAAAATTTGGTTGCTCTATCTCTTATAGTCTCTGAGATCTAGGCCTCATCAAGACAGACGGACGGACGGACGGACAGACGGACAGACAGACAGACAGAGACACGGCTATTGATGCTGATCAAGAATATATATACTTTATGGGGTCGGAAAATTTTCCTTCTCTGCGTTACACACATCGACTTTTACCACAAATACAATATACCCCTTAACTCTTTTTGAGTACGGGTATAAAAAATTCATCAATGGCAACAGTTTTAAAACAATGCAAAATTTTTATCTGGGATGAATGTACTATGGCACATAAAAATTCTCTAGAGGCATTCAACAGAACACTACAAGATATTAAAAACGAGAAGGAACGTGAGTCGCTTCGAGTCGCGACTCTACTTTTATACCCGTACTCAGTCAGTATATAAATTTGTGAGCTTATAATTGAAATTTTAAAAAAAATTTTAATTTTACATTTTACATTTTTTTGCTACATTTGTTAACTACATCTACATGTAAAATGTAGATAATACATCTAGAACAAATATTCTACATCTACCATTTAGATTCTTCATCTCCTCCGCTAGGGGTTGCTCGCGCATTGCACAGGGCAGAGTGTGTGCGAGCGAGACAGAGAATGAATATCGTCAGCAGTGCCAGAGGAGGTGGGGGAAGCAACTGAAAATTAATTTCTTCATTCTGTCCATAATAATGATCCGATCTGTACCAGATTTGGCAATCTGATAGATATGGTCATTCTCTATGATACTGCCTTTTTAGTTTTATCGTATCTTCAAAATTGTGGATGCCACAGATTTTCGTTCTTTGCGAAGGCGGAGGGGGGCGTGGCACAATTTGGAAAGAAACGTGATTCAGTGTGATATCACATGAGTCTGGAAACAAAATTTGGTTGCTCTCACTTTTATAGTCTCTGAGATGTAGGCGCTCATCAAGACGGACGGACGGACAGACGGACATACAGACAGACAGAGACTCGGCTATTGATGCTGATCAAGAATATATATGTGAGTTTTAAACCTTTAGAGTTTTAACTACTTAATGTTTTATATTATGTCTCGGTTCTAAACTTTCGGGGTTTGAACTGCTTTTCGTTTATTTGTTTGATTCACAATTTCTTATACTTTAATTATGTACTATTATAATGGGTTCTGGCTTAAGTTTATACAGTGGTGTTTCTGTCACGAGCTTGCACAGACGACTGCCGTATTTCCCTTCTTCTTCTTCTCTCTGAGCAATGCGATATTTTGTTCGTGACGTAGCCGATGACCATTTTTGACCATTTTTTTGCATTTTTGAACATCGCCTAATATGTCTGACCGCTACGTGTCGCTCTCCCGTGCACCCCTGGATCTTCGGTTCCCACATTCGGCCGTTCTGACATGTCCTTCGACCCGAAGGAATCCCAATTCTTCATATATTCTGCGACACTTAAAGTTTTGCATGGACCTTCGCTATCCCCAACCTTCTCAACCTCATACCTGCCATGACTACTTACTTTTACCACTTTGTATGGTCCTAGGTATTTAGCTTTCAATTTTAATCCTGTGCCATACTGTGTGCGTTTTATAGCAACTAAATCATTAACCTTATATTTACGATCTACTTTTCTCTTTTCGTTAAATTCCCTCTTATTTTCTTCCTGTATCTGTTCTATATTTTCACGAGCCTGTTCGCGCACTACCCTGCGCTCATCTTCTATTTCAAAAATTAAATGATCCTTAGCTTATCTCTCAACTCTAAATCTTCTGGCAGACGCATTTCCAAGCCTGTTAAAATTTTAAACGGAGATATTTTAGTGCTTCTAGGTGCAGTATGATTTATAATTTGCTGTACTCTTCCTACATGTTTATACCAATTTCCAGGACTCTGATGGCTTAATTTAGACAGCATAGGTACGACAATTTTGTGCATCCTCTCTACCTGGCCATTTCCGCGTGGTACTCCGGTGGCTATAAGTAAATGTGCTATGCGTTGTTTCTCGCAATACTCCTTAAAAACATGTGACGTATACGCGGTTCCCCTATCTGAGATAATCCTCTCAGGATTTCCAAACAGAATAGCTTGCCTTTCTAAGCAACTGACCACTTCGTCGGCTCCTGTGCTTCGAGTTGGATATAACCATACGAATTTCGAAAAACCATCTACAAGTACTAGGATGTGATTATACCGTTTGTTAGTCAATTCCATTGGTCCAACATGATCAATATGATATGTTGACAATGGCCTATCTCCCTTATCTATTGGCGACAGAAATCCTTCTCTTTTCCCAGATTTTGCATTTACAATAATACACTCAACGCAACTGCTGACAACACGCTCTACCTTTCCTTTAATCCTTGGAATATAATAGCTTCTTTCTATGAGATCTTGCGTTTTCCTAGCTGAGAAATGACCCTGTTTGTGTGCAATTTGAATAATCTCTACTTCCATCTGACTTGGAACGACAATAAGTTGACGATTCGGATCTTTGAACAATATTTGATTCTCCATATAGAAATCTTCGTGACCTTTGTCCTCCACAATGCTCCGCACAACTTTTGTCCAATCGTCTCTTAACTGTGCTTCTCTCAACCGATGTACTACACTATCAGTCAACACAAAACATGATACGCGACTGAGCGCATCCACGTGTCTCATTTTTGACCCTGATCGATGCTCTATTTGGTAATCAAAATCTTGTAAATACAACGCCCACCTGGCCACACGCAAAGGAATTTCTTTTTTCTTCATAGTCATTGTAAATGCGTTACAATCTGTTATGATCTTAAACCGTATGCCTAAAACATACACCCGCCACTTGATCAAAGCTCCCATAACAGCAAGAACTTCCAATTCATAGGAATTGTACTTTTCTTCGGCTGCTGAGGTTTTGCGGCTCATATACTGGACTGGATGAAACAAGCCATCTTCAGGATCTTTCTGGAGCAACACTCCTCCAAATCCATATTTGCTCGCATCCGTGTGAATCTCTGTTTCAAATCTGGGACTATACAACTTGAGAACTGGGCCTGACTTTAACGCTGATTTCAACTGTTCAAATGCCACGTGCTGCAACTCTTTAAACTCAAACTTTGCATCGTTTCGCAAAATATCAGACAATGGCTTTGCCATAACTGCATACCCTTCTATAAATCTTCGAAAATATGAAGTTAATCCTATAAATCGCTGAATAGCCTTTTTGTCTCGTGGTATTGGGAAATTAGAAACAGCCTGCGTTTTCTCCTCACTTGGCGTTATTGTACCTTTCTCTACTATGTAACCCAAAAACGTTACTCTTTCTTGCAATATCTGACACTTAGACCAGTTTATGCGCAAACCATTCTTCCCTGCAACTCCTAAAACTCTTTTAAGCTTTTCTAATCCATCTCCGACGTCCATACTTGGGATAATGACGTCATCCATATAGACAACAGCATCGCTACTCTGGATCAACTCTCGCATTACCGCCATTATGAATCTTGTAAATACTGCTGGCGAGTTTGATATCCCAAACGGAACGTATAAAAACTCATACTGACCATTTTGTGTCACAAATGATGTAAATTTCTGCGAGCCTGACTCAACTGGCACATGGAAAAATCCATTGGTCAAATCCAATGTTGTGAAAACTGACGCCTCTTGTAACTTTTCCAAAACCGTATCCATTTGCGGCATTGGGAAATTATCACGAATCACTTTTTCGTTCAATTTCCTGTAGTCGCAGCATAAACGCTTCTTCCCATTTTTCTTAGACACTAGGACAACCGGGGAAGCATACTCTGACATGCTAGGTCTGATAATTTTCTCATCCAGCCACTCCTGCACCTGATCGTCAACAACTTTTTGATCGCACGCTGCCATACGCCTCGCATGTTGATACACTGGCAACTCATCTATTAAAATGATCTTCATTTCGATTTGAGCACTTGTGTTTCGTTTCGGCTCATATGCCGTTATGAGTTCCTCTACCTCTCTCTGAATCACCTTGCTCAAATGTGTCAAATCTTGCTTGCAAACCTGTGTGTCCTCATCTGAACTAAGCATACACATGCTACTGAACTCATCTATCAGTTCACGACAAGAACCACCACCACTAACGATCTCGATTTCCTCAAAAGGCTTTTGGACTTGCTTTACTACTCTGGGTATTAGTACCGTACCCGCCTGTGTTATCTTCATATCCACATTATTTAAAATGGTTCTGCCGAGGATTGCTTCAAAGCCCATATCCTCATCCGGCACTACATGAAACTCAACATTCATCTTTACATTATCGACTTTTACTGGAATTTCAAAGCTGCCAAACGTAAGAACTTGACTTTCGCCTATTCCTGTAAGACACTTACTCCGACCAGTTAACTGCCGAATTCCCAGCTTTCTAAACACACATTTACGCATGAGACATAGGTCCGCTCCAGTATCAATGAGACCTTCGCAAATTACTGCACCACAATGGACATCTTTTAGCTCAAGGCCCGAAGTTGTGAACTTGCTTGAATACTTGATCTCTGGTTGCTTCTCGTCTTGGACAATGTTCGTCGGATTCCCTGCCTTGTTTTGATACTCCGCTTTGCATTGCGCCGAGCGGTGTCCTGGCTTACCACACTTAAAACAATTAAAATCGTTTTTAGGGCAATATCTCTTCATATGGGATTCGTCGCCACATTTGAAACACTTTCGAACTTGTCCTGTTTTCGATCCTTTAGCTGCTGCCGAATCCCTTTTCTCAACTGTCGGTCCCTGTTTGTTTGATGACAAATATGGACCACGAGCTTTCTGATAAGTCTCTATCTGATTTTTCAACTGCTTTACTGTCTTCGCCTGATACAATAGCATCTTATTTGTCCTGGAATCAGGTATACCTTCAACAAAATATTCGATGAGACTCTCATCCTCGAGATCTATTGGCTTTGCGATTTCCATGAGCGCGTATAAAAACTCTTGTAACGTCTCACTTTTTCTTTGCTGTCGCTTTCCTAACTGCTTATGAATTTCCGCTGATGACACCTTGACCTTAAATTCTTCTGTCAATGATCGTTTTAATGACGTCCAACTGTTAATACCTCGCTGACTACGAATAAATGACTTAGCGGCACCTTCGAGCATCTGCTTTGCATAAATAAAAACCTGTAAATTACTCCACTGTACAGTAATGGCACATTCTTCTAATTCTTCGACCCATTGATCGATATCAACCGAGTCTGACCCACTGAATTTGGAAATACTACCTTCTACATCTTTTAGTGTAAAAAATGATCTAGGAATAGGAATGATTGGCGCTGTATCAGCTGAATCCTCGCCATCTAACTCCTCTATGCCGAAATGATCAATCAATCTTTCCTGCAATTCAGCTTTACGGCCCATTGTTCCTAGCCCTAGCTCTGCCAACTTTGCCCTTAACTCTTCGACGCGAAGGCTAAGAATCTCGCCCCGCTCCATCTTAATTAATTAATACTAATTACTTAGTACGTAAATCTTAATTAATTAATATTAATTACTTAGTACTTAAATCTTATAGCGCCTCGTGTCACGGTCCGTGACTTCGTTTCTTGGTTCCTCTTTCGGAAATTGTGTATGCGACGCGCAAGATTCTTGGTCTCTGCCGTCGCCAACACAATTTGTTTTGTATTTTCAAGATGGCCGCTCCACTTCGCAATTGCGTTCCTCTGCAACTCACCACCAAATTTTGCTACTTCCAGACAGCTTGACGACACAACGGCCTCGTCGGTTGTTGCTACCCGCCGTCTCTTTCTGTTGCACGCACCAGCTCTTCCGCCTGCGATCTCGCTGTACAAAATTTTGTGTTCTGCTACCGCCGTCTCTTTCTGTCTTACGCACCAGCCTTCTCGCCTGCGTACAGCCTGGGACAGTACAGTACACTCTCGTTTCCTAACGCACCGGCTCTTCTGCCTGCGTAACCGATCTCCACAATTGCTTTGCTGCTACTGCCGTCTCTTCCTGTCTCACGCACCGGCCTTCTTGCCTGCGTACAGTCTAGAACGGTACAGTTCACTTTCGTTTCCTAACGCACCGGCTCTTCTGCCTGCGTAACCGATCTCCACAATTGATTTGCTGCTACTGCCGTCTCTTCCTGTCTCACGCACCGGCCCTCTTGCCTGCGTACAGTCTAGAACGGTACAATACAGTCTCGAATTTGGACGTCGTAGTCTGCGTGGCGTCACTCTCGGTCTCGTTCACACAGATGCACACACACATGCACGTCTTGAATTTTGGGTGCCCTAGACTGCGTGGCGTCACTTTCTGTCCCGCTCGCTCAACTGCCTGTGCAGTGTTTTATTAACAATTTTGTTGTTATAAAACGAACTTGCACGCAGTTTTATACTTTACAGTAGACACTTTCACACCACCGTATTAATGTTAATTTTTTGAAGCCATTCAATCCCGGTTGAGCCCCCAATTGTGAGTTTTAAACCTTTAGAGTTTGAACTACTTAATGTTTTATATTATGTCTCGGTTCTAAACTTTCGGGGTTTGAACTGCTTTTCGTTTATTTGTTTGATTCACAATTTCTTATACTTTAATTATGTACTATTATAATGGGTTCTGGCTTAAGTTTATACAGTGGTGTTTCTGTCACGAGCTTGCACAGACGACTGCCGTATTTCCCTTCTTCTTCTTCTCTCTGAGCAATGCGATATTTTGTTCGTGACGTAGCCGATGACCAAGGTTGCATTTTTGAACATCGCCTAATATGTCTGACCGCTACGTGTCGCTCTCCCGTGCACCCCTGGATCTTCGGTTCCCACATATATACTTTATGGGGTCGGAAAATTTTCCTTCTCTGCGTTACACACATCCACTTTTACCACAAATACAGTATACCCCTTAACTCTTTTTGTGTACGGGTATAAAAACGAGAAGGAACGTGTAAGTCGCTTCTAGTCGCGAATCTACTTTTATACCCGTTCTCAGTCAGTATACACATTGTTTAGCTTATGATTGAAATTTTAATAGAAATTTTAAATATTTTACATTTTAAATTTTATTGCTACATCTGTTAGCTACATCTAATCTACATAATTATAAATCTAGAACAAATATTAAACAGCTACCATTAAGATTCTACATCTCTTCCGGGAGAGGCGCTCGCGCATTTCACAGGGCAGAGTGTGTGCAAGCGAGAAAGAGAATGAGTAGCGTCAGCAACGCCAGAGGAGGTGTGGCAAGCAACTGAAAATTAATTTCTTCATTCTGGCTATAATAATGATCTGACTCAGATTCGGCAATCTGATAGATATGGTCTTTCTCTACGACACTGCGTTTTTAGTTTTATCGCATCCTTAAAATTGTGGCTGCCACAGATTTTCGTCCCTTGTAAAGGAGGAAGGGGGAGGGGCGAAATTTAGAAATACACTTGTAGCAGTGTGATATCACATGAGTCTCGAAACAAAATTTGGTTGCTCTAGCTCTTATGTCTCTGAGATCTAGGCGCTCATCAAAACAGACAAACGGACGGACAGACAGACATGGCTATATTGACTCGGCTATTGATGCTGATCAAGAATATATATACTTTATGGGGTCGGAAACGTGTCCTTTTTTGCGATACACTCATCCACTTTTACCACAAATAAAGTAACACTCCGAGTACGTGTATAATAAGTAAAACTTAAAAAAAAACTAAATTAATAAATAATCCATAAAAACGACATTATTGGTGTAGATGTAGATAACAGATGTAGCAAAAAAAATGTAAATGTAATGTTCGCTGCTTACTAATTTAATTTACTTGTATCATTGCAAAGTCGTGATGGATTAAGATTCCGCAGCATAGTTATGGTGGCTCCAATTTTTACTTGTAAATAGTATGTCGGCAATCAAGGTAAATTCAATGAATCCATTGAATAATCGACCTAATCAATCGACCTATGCGCAACCATTTCTCCTGGGATGGAATTCAAAATAGATGCGGTGATCTCATTAACATATTTATTTTTTCCGGCCAAAATTGCTCTTTCCCACAACCAGTCAAGGTTTCTATATTTTTGTAGAATTTTTGGAAACACACTCTGAACCAATTCTTCCTTCGATGACACAAAAGAGCAAAAATTAGTTGGAAGCGTTATGAAGCCATAATTGACGACGCGACTCATTACCAATGTCTAACAGTTGTCTGGAAAAAACATCTGCTGAAGCATCGTTTTGCAATTGAACACGTGCATTTGTAGTCAATCTAAGTGTTTTCACAGAGCGCCACAAATTAGATGTTTTCATTACGCATTAATTTCATCAGCAGCAGTTCCTAGTTTGACTACAGGCAATGTTTTGTCTGAAATCACCTGCTAACAACATCAATGCACCACCAAACAATCGATTATCACCACGAATACTTTTAACGTACGATTAAGTGCTTCCAGTGACTTCTCGTATTGCTGCAGCACTCTCGCCATTGCAGATATTTTTGAAATGTTGCATGTAGAATTATCGTCAGCCTGCATGTCCAAGGGCAACTTAAGGGCAGAGTGCGTCGTGCGACCACCATCCAATAATGTGGTAGCGATGCCAGACGAAGCCGATGCCAATGCGATTCTACCTTGTGCTCGAATGGTAGCTAAAATAATCAATAAGACAAACGTTTATCCGTTACCTCCAGCTGCATCCAAAAAGAACAGTCCACCATGTTTTTCTTCGATAGTTCGTAATATTTGGTCGTAAACCGTTCTTTGATTGATATTTAAGTGCTAATTGTCTTGCACAAAACCCACTAAGCTCGGCACGATCATACTGTTGGTCACGCTCCAGTTCTTTGTTGAAAAGGGCGTGTATTTCTCGATTAGGCGCTGTCATACCTAATTGAGCTAATGCTTTGCTTGCCATCATCAAGCAAAGGTCTTCAATAGCGATCAATGCTTCGTTGTAAATTTTCGGCGTATAGTCTATGTTTATATCACCCGTTTGATGGCGCAATCGATGTAGAAAATCCTCTGACAAATGATTGTGATGTTTATGCCACAATTGAGTTGGCTTTGCTGGACTGCACGTGGCTATAATAATTGCGAAAAGTGTCCGAGTTTGATGTGGACTTGAGGACAATGCTGCATCTTCAATTTTAAGATCCCAATGCATGTCGTTCTCAAGATTCAATCGTTCGCATGCATCGCGATACGTCCCACACAATTCTTCATCAACAGTTCGCAAATATTCAAATGATGTTGGTCCACGAACATTTATTAGCAACAATCGCAAATAATAACACTCTTGATTGTTAGGATGCTCTTCGCATTGCATTTCCGGGTGTGAAAAAACCCGTTGACCGTTTTTAAGATGAACAGCTAAAAATTACAGTTGGATGCCTACAATGGATCATGATAATATGGGCCATACTGCTTCATTCGAACCCATTTGAAATTGAGTGATTTCATTTCCTTGTTGATAGCCAACCTGGCCGCTCTAAAACAATATGGGATATTGTAGTGCATCATAACAGCGATGCGACTCGGATACACGTTCAAGTTGTTCATTTCTACGATGAAGCACAATATCACGATTACTTAGTAAATGGCTCACCAACTATGACTATTGCCACTTCGTCAACTGTTTGTGCATTGAAACGCCTTGCATTTTCGCCAACCGGTGTTTTTACCAACCGTTGTTTATTTTAACCAACGGCCGTTCATTGGACCAATTATAATTTGCCTATGAGAAGCGTTATCGGTGACAATATTGTACGCGAACGCAACACCTTGTAGATTTTGTATATCACAGCGTTCATTTGCAGATGTTGTTCCGTTGATTTGAACGGGACCTTGCTGTACGTAGACGATTATTTTCATTGCGATGGGTCATGTCTTGGCTACTTTCACGGCTCCTCGAAGCCCCACATGTGACGCATTTCGCGTTCGCCGGCACAAATTTGATCGTCTCGACATTTAACTTTGTTCAGGGCAGCAGCGCTGTTAACAGTCGGTTGACCGGCGTGCTAACAGCGGACTCCTCCGACTACATTTTCACTGGGAATCTTTGAGAACTTCCGTCATACACCCCACTACAAAAAAGTTTAAAACCACACATTTTCAAAAGCAACAAATATACTTACACAAATTGCAATTTTTTCAGAAAACATTTTTTCACGAACAAATGTACAGAATGACACAAAATGAAATGAGATCGTTTAAAAACACATTTTTAGACAAAATTTTCAAAATTTTGTTTTGCTTAATCTTTAATTTTTGAAGAACCTATTTGAAGAAAGCAAAAAATTTTAGATAGAAACAAAGCCACATTATCTGGCTATCATTTAAAAAACGCATGCAATTTGGTGCACGCGTTGCGGAGAAATGAAACGATATAGGCGTTCAAACCAGGGACTGCAAATAATGATTATTTGTTTTTTTATTAGCAAAAAAATCATTTAGTTAAAGAAACTTTAAGACAGCGATTCTTAAATGATAATCTATGCATTTCCGCCATGATTTGAAAATTATCAAGTTTTATTGACTCACTCACAACATAATGATTAATTTTGAGTTATACTTTATAGCTCAGAAAATAATCATTATTCTTTGAGTTTTATTTTTTGCTCAGAAATAAAACTCAAGTTGTAATTTCGGCTTTTCCTTAGGGAATAAATAAATATATTATATTTATTCTGAGTCAATACGAAAAGGCAAACCACAACCACCAACTTCTTAAAGTTATTTTCAAAGAAAAATAACTAATTACTAATTTGCATGTCTGCGAGTTTTCATCTGATTGGTATCAAGTTTTGTATTTATACATTTTATCATTCAAATATAACAACTTTTTATACACATAAAAAAAATGCAAAATATATGCAAAAAATATATGCCAAAAATATGCAAAATATGCAAACGAATTTAATGTTCAAAAACAGGTGCAGCTTCTGCATCTGAAGTCTGGGTATGAGTCTCGTTCATTTTCTTTTCGGCTATACTTTGCGTCTGACCGTGACCGACTGACTACTTCGGCTTCGTCTGTTCGTCAATACCGCAGTCGGTCCAGGAGAAAATATTCCTCGTCAAATAGCTTATCTAGAAATCGACAATTATAGCCCAAAGCCAATTGATATAAATTCGAATATTATGCAATATTGGGAACGAAAAAAAATCCAGTATCCTAATTTATATCAACTGGCCAAAGTTGTGTATTCTGCTCATGCAACGCAAGTCAGTGTCGAAAGAGCGTTTTCTGCACTCCGATTGATATTATCGGATCTGAGGGGCAACCTGTCTTCGGAGTCAGTAGAGAAGCTACTTTTTGTAAAATTGAATATAAATAAATAAATTTATTAAAAACTTTTTGTTTAAAAAAATTTTATATAAAAGTTGGTTGTTGTGGTTTGTCTTTTCGTATTGAGTAAGAATAAATATAATATATTCATTTATTCCTTATAGAACACCACTGTAAGGCAGCATCCGCTGCCCTTATGCTCCGCTTGAACGCAAGCGGAGCGGAGATAGTCCTAATCCAAGAGCCTTGGTTGGTGGGAGGCAAGGTCTGTGGATTAGCGACGAAGGAGTACAAGCTATTAGTAGCTCCAACTGAAGGTATAACTCGTACCTGCATTCTGGCAAGAAAGCATCTAAATATCTTTCTGCTCCATAATTTTAGCAATGGCGACAACACGGCGGCTAGCCTAGAGCTACAGGGGACACACCTAAACCTGGTGTCGTCCTACATGGCTCACGAGGAAAGCGATCCTCCCAGTGACCTCGTTCGCAAGATAACCTGCGATAGCGAAAGGTCGGACACAGGCCTATTAATAAAACCCACTGACTATGTCAACCCCAGAAAAGCCAACTGGGATTTATATAGTGCAACCATAGAGAAATTACTCCCCCCCATTCCACCTAAATGTCCGGACACTCCGGACGATCTAAATAGCCTGGTAGACAGCTTCACCGAAGCGTGTAAAAAGGCATTCACGGCTGCATGCCCATCAATAAGACCTAAAGGGAAAAAGAAACCCCCTTGGTGGTCAAGGGATATAGATATTCTACGCAGAGACTGCAGGACTCTATTCTATAGAGCCAAAAGCGGTAGCGAGGAAGAACACTGGGCAAACTACAAAAGTAGTCTTGCCCTATACAAAAAAGAAACTAGGAAAGTGAAGAGGGCCTCTTGGCAAAAATTCTGCTCCGACATTGAGGACACGTCGGAAGCCGCAAGGCTACGAAAGATTCTCTCGAAAACAACACCCTCGGTGGGATATCTCAAGCGAATGGACGGTACGTGGACCAACTCAAGTGAGGACTCCCTACACATCCTATTCGACACCCACTTTCCTGGGTGCACAACCATCGAGCCTGCAGATCTCCCAAGCAAGGGCTCAGTAGCCTCGATGGCGCACATCCTCACAAGACGGAACATTAGCTGGGCTGTAAACAGCTTCAAATCCTTCAAATCACCTGGTCCAGATCAGGTCATTCCGGCTCAATTACAAAAAGCAGGGAATATGGCCATCAACTGGCTACAATGCATCTTCAGGAAGATACTCGTAGTGGGAAAAATCCCTATGGCTCAAGGCTAAAATAGTCTTCATTCCAAAAGCAGGGAAAGCCTCACACACAACCCCTAAAGACGTTAGACCAATAAGTCTATCGTCCTTTCTTCTCAAAACCTTTGAGAGACTAGTCGGGCTACAACTGAGGGCAACCATAAATCCTCAGTGGCTGTCAGGCGCACAACATGCCTACCGGAAAGGAAAATCCACGGAAACGGCACTCCATGAAGTAATCTCGGCGGTGGAGAAATCCATAGGCGTCAAAGAATACTCCTTAGTTGCGTTCCTCGACATCGAGGGAGCATTTAACAACGTCACTCTGGGGGCCATCACGGATGCTCTGACTGACCTGGGGGTGGATGGTCACTTGGTGATGCTCATTGATCAATTGCTCACATGCAGGACGGTGACATCATCGATGGGATCATCCACTCAATCAAGGTATGTCAACAGAGGCACCCCGCAAGGTGGTGTCCTGTCTCCCCTTCTATGGAACATAGCAGTCAACAAGATTCAATGAAACTTGGAAGGGGGGGGGCTGCAAAGTGGTGGCATACGCGGACGACGTTGCCATAATCGTTTCGGGAAGATTCCCTCAGACACTTTGCGACCTAATGACCGCAAAGCTTGCGGGACTGTCGGAATGGACAAAGTCGCGTGGACTGGGAGTTAATCCCTCAAAAACTGAACTTGTATTGTTCACGAACAAATACAAAGTCCCGCCTGTCAACCCCCAATTCTAAACGGATGCAGGCTCCCCTTCAGTGACTATGCCAGCTATTTAGGGCTGGTAATTGACAAGAAGCTCAGCTGGAATCTGAATATCAAAGACAGAGTGAGGAAGGCCACGATAGCCCTCTACACTTGTAAAAAGGCCATAGGGATGAAATGGGGCATGAACCCAAGAATAGTCCAATGGATATACCTAGCAATAGTTAGGCCAATACTACTCTACGGAGTTACCGTGTGGTGGCCTGCCCTATCAAAAAGGACAATCACCAACCAACTGGGCAAGGTACAGCGTACTGCCGTCCTATGCATCAGTGGGGCTTTACGCACCACACCTAATGATGCGCTAAACGCCATCTTATGCCTCCAGAGCCTTGACCATGCGGGTATGGAGAAGGCAGAAATGGCAGCAATTCGTCTAAGAGACTCAGACCAATGGGTGTCGCAGCACATCGGTCACGCTTCCATCCTTAACGGAAACAATATCGTCCCCACAAAAGCGGACTACTGCGTTCCAAGGGAGTACATAGACACTCCTTTTGAAATAATCATCCCCCAGAGAGATAAATGGCTCGAGGGACCTCCTGGCCCAGATGGAGCCATAAAAATCTTCACAGATGGTTCGAAACTGGACAACAAGGTCGGAGGGGGTATATACTCCGAACAACTAAACATAAGGCACTCCTTCAGGCTCCCAGATCACTGCAGTGTCTTCCAAGCGGAAGTCATAGCGATCAAGGAAGCTCTGTGCTGTCTTCACGAAGCAGCCATTACGGCAACTAACATAAATATCTACAGTGATAGCCAAGCCGCGATCAAATCGCTAAATGCGATAACATCAAGCTCGGCTACCGTGGCAAACTGTCGCAAATTGTATAGCAGACGAGCTGGCCAGAGCTGGTACAACAGTCCCCCTTCTCCACGATAAGGAGGACATTCGTATGCCAATGGCCACCTGTAAGCTCAAAATAAAGGAGCACTACAAGCAGCTCACAAACGACAGATGGCAGGCAGTGTCACTATGTCGCATAACTAGGCAAACTTGGCCTAACATAAATAAGAAGCGCACCGATGAGCTCTGCAAGCTCGGCAGGAAAAGGTGCAGCTCAGTCATACGCTCCCTTACGGGACACTGGTTAATAGGCACACATGCAAACAGGCTGGGTGCCCCCTACAACGACTTCTGTCGTAGCTGTAGAGATGAGGACGAGGAGGAGACAGTGGAACACCTGTTCTGCTACTGTCCGGCTCTCAGCAGAAGTAGGCTTCAATACTTGGGCACACCTTTCTTAATTGACATCTCAGACATGTCTGCAATGAGTCCCAGAAGGATCGCAAACTTCATAAGGGCATCCGGATGGGACAACGGATAACATAGATTCACATGAGGGGAGGGGGAAATGCTCCTTGCGGTATCACAACGGGCCGAAACCGGCCTAAGTGTGTCGGGTTCCTGGCGATCCCGACAGCCGCCTCAACCTAACCTAACCTAACCAAACCCAAAAAATGAAAAAATTATCAAAAAATACCTTTTTGACGGTTGCGGGCCCAACTTCCGGAATGCGTTTGCTTTGTTCCCAATTGGCAGTTGGGCCCGCAACTTTCAAAAAGGTATCTTTTGATCATTATTTTCATTTTTCGGGTTTGGTTAACGAACTGTAACACCACCGTTTCACCATAGATTTTAGATGAACAATACCATAAACGACGCATAATTAATGCACCTATGCACAGAAAAATAAAAGACAGGATATCATTTTTTTTCGACTTTTCCTGAGTTTTTAAAGTCAAAATTTCATGCAAAAATACCGCAATAAAATCATCAAATTTGAACTTAACAGATTAATATCTTCCAGACGTTAAGCTGTAGCTGCAACGTGTATGGGTTCGATTTATAGCTGCATTTATCAGCTTTTTAGAACTGCAACCATTTATAAGATACTTAAGTTATGTGAAAAATAGAAGCACTACCTCTGAAAAAAACATGAAAAAATACAAGATTTTAGCAGTTCTTAAAAAAAAACTAAACCATAAAAAAACCATAATTCTTTAAAAACTTTAAAATCACGAAATTCATAAGAAAAGGTCATTTTGGGCCACAGCGGAAATGTCGTGTTGAGGAGTGTAGTCTTTTATCTAATTTATCCGCTATTCCTAAAATGTTTGAAATATTTTAACTCAGAACTTGCAACATATCTGCAAGTCACTTATGTCTCTATCTCAGCACGGATTTATAAGGCGACGATCAGAAACAATTTTATTAGAGTTTATATCTTTTATCATTAAAGGCTTCCAAGGAAACTTTCAGACGGATGCTATCTACACTGATTTCAGTAAAGCATTCGACTCTGTAAACCGCTCCCTTCTAGCACAAAAACTTGACCTTTTAGGGTTTCCGCCTAATCTTTTGAGATGGTTTTCTAGCTACCTTCGTTCTAGGTCTCAAGGAGTCCTCTTTCTATTCACCTGCTATGTTTACTTATGGAGTACCACAGGGCAGCCATCTAGGCCCCCTACTTTTCACACTCTTTATTAATGACCTGCCTTCAATATTACCAAATTCTCGAGTACTCGCGTATGCGGATGATGTTACACCTAAATGCCTCGAAATGCAAAGTTATGACATTTCATCGGTCCAGCCCCATGTTAGCTCCTTACACCCTTTGTAAGAATTACATTGGTTGATGATCTTGGTGTTAAACTTGACCCCAAGTTAAAGTTTTCTGAACACATTTCCACCATGGTAAATAAGGCCATGGGCGTGCTTGGGTTTATAAAAAGGTGGTCAAAGGAGTTTGACGATCCCTACATAACAAAGACTCTCTATACCTCGCTTGTTCGTCCGATTTTAGAGTACGGCTCTTGTGTATGGTGCCCCCAGTACAAAGTACACCAGGACCGTATAGAATCAGAAAAACTTTTTACTTTTTGCTCTGCGTGGCCTCAACTGGGATGCAGATGTGAGACTGCCATCTTACCCTCGTAGACTGCTTTTAATAAACCTTCCAACCTTAGTTAGTCGTAGAAAAATGCTTGGTGTGATTTTTATGCACAACCTGATCAAGGGTGACGTAGATAGCCCTGACTTGTTGAGTCGCATAATCTTTACGATTCCTATTAGATCTACTAGAAACTTTACCCCTTTGTTCCTTCCACTTTGTAGATCAAATTATTCCTTGCATGAACCGTTTAGGGTCTTATGCTCGGACTATAATTCTCTCTACCTTATAGTATCCACCACTAATTCCCTTCCTCTTCTTAAATCACTAATATTAACATACCTTTCCCGTAATTAGTCCTATTTCTTAACTATCTCTGCATGTTTAGCTCTTGAGTTGTGTTTAGCTCTAATTTTCCTCGAACATTAGTCTAACCTCTATCTTTCCTGCATGTTCGCGATCGGTTCGGTAACACGCGTCGCGCGTCATGCGGCAGCGCCCCCGGTCGGTTGGGCGGGAGGAGGGGCTGCGATTCTAGCCTGGGTTCCGCGCGTAACAGGTTTCGGCTTGGTGACGCATGGGCCACTTGATGGTGCAGTCATTGCATATCAACGTCCAGACATATATGTTAAACTCTGTTTCCAGTATAAGGACTTTCAGTCATGGTGTTGTACAAATATGTTACACCTAAATGCCTCGAAATGCAAAGTTATGACATTTCATCGCTCCAGCCCCATGTTGGCTCCTTACACCCTCTGCGGTGGTTCTCTCGAGAGAATTACATTGGTGTATGATCTTGCGGTTAAACTAGACCCCAAGTTCAAGTTTTCGGAACACATTTATACCATGCTTGGGCTTATAAAAAGGTGGCCAAAGGAGTTTGACGTCCGATTTTAGAGTACGGCTCTTGTGTATGGTGCACCCAGTACAAAGTACACCTGGACCGAATAGAATCAGTACAGAAAAACTTTTTACTTTTTGCTCTGCGTGGCCTTAACTGGGATGCAGGTGTGACACTGCCATTTTATCCCCATAGATTGCTTTTAATAAACCTTCCAACCTTAGTTAGTCGTAGAAAAATGCTAATTCCCTTCCTCTTCTTAAATCACTAATACCAACATACCTTTCCCGTAATTAGTACTATTTCTTAGCTATCTTTGCATGCTTAGCTCTTTTAGTTGTGTTTAGCTCTAATTTTCCGCGAATTTTAGTCAAACCCCTATCGTTCCTGCATGTTCGCGATCGGTTCGGTAACACATGTTACCCCTCGGTCGGTCGTTCGGGAGGAGGGGCTGCGTTTCTGCCTGGTTTCCGCGCGTATCTGGCTTCAAATTGGTGTCGCATGGGCCACTTGATGGTGCAGTTAACCTTTGATTAAAGAAACTGCGTCGCCGGCAAGACGCAAAGAAGCATTACATAGCCCCAGTCTGAACAGCCTATAATTCTACAAACTTCGTCGTGCTTTCGTTTTAAACCTAAGTATCAGCTATCGTGTTCCCATCAATTCTCCTTTCGCTTGTATTTCGTTATCGTTTAGCCGCCGTAACTTTATCGTCCTATATGTACACTAGGGCGGGTCAATTTTTTTTCGCAAGAAGCGTCTCTAGTGTTCTCTATGTGTCTAAAATCAATTCCTAATAGCCTTTTCCCACACAGCACATCTATGGAACATTGGGAATTTTTTGACAGATGTGTAACTCCGATGCCCACTGCAGTGGGCCAGTGCACTGGCCCCATGCAGCATCCATGAAAAAGAGGTGATGTAGTGCGGCGGAAAATTATTTTACTTTTAAAATTTGTATAATTAAATGAATAGTATTGCAATGGTAGTGAATTTGATTCGGCAGCAAACCATATTCTTGCACAAACTATGTGACTGTCAGCGTTGCTGGAGAACAACGCCAGCGTCACAAACACACCTAATGTTCCTCGTATTATTTAGAATTAATAACTCACATTCCTAGATTATGACATTTTTATTTTTTTTTTGTTTTTTTTGTTTTTTGTTGGTTGGTTGTCCCCGTTTCGAGTCCCATTTGTCTTTAATGCACTACTACAAACAAACAGAAAAAAAAATAATATACGTTTCTCCATACAATACGATTGGATGTAACAGAGTGTTACGGAAATATGCGTTTTGCGGTAACTGGAGGAGTAGGCGCAAAGATTATGTTCTAAGTACATTTCTAAATATTTCGTTATGGTTAATGTTTGGTTACGCAGCCAAATACATAGATTCTAGACAGTGGTGCAGCAGTAGAGTAAATCCTTATTATTGTTTGTTGTTTGCACTGCCCACTGTATTAAATTGTCATCTACCTACAAACAAATGTAAACATTCATCCTCCCGCACCGCAGCATGCCTATGCAGGCGTTCTCTCGCTTCTTCATCTCGCACCTTTCTTTCTTTCGCCTTCGCTACCACTCTCTCTCTGTCTATCAATCGCTCGTACTCGGCTAAGCAGCAGCCCGAGCTTATTTCGCTTCTTTCGTTCTCTCTCTCGCTTGCATTAGGGCACGGGCAATTCGGTCTGCCTGCCCTCTCTTAGTCTTGATCTTGCAATCACTTCTTGCACATCGTCTTGGAATCGAGCTATTCAATCCGACACCGTCTTAAACCGACCCCCGCGTCTTCAATCTGACCCCGTCTTGAATCCAGCTAACTATCCCTTCGAATCTACTACACTACAATAAACTGTTAATATATATTACTAAATAATCATCGTCTTTTAGTAACCTCGCAAAACAACGCTACTAAAAAAGATCAGTAGCTCAACAGTATCTTTAAAATTGTGGCTGTGAAATACACTTGTAGCAGTGGTTTTGGTTGCGATCAGACTGACAGACGGCCAGACGAACAGACAGGCATGGCTCTATTGACTCGGCTATTGATACTGATCAAGAATATATATACTTTATGGTGTCGGACAACGCGTTGCTTCCTGGCAGAGAATCTACAGGTATCGATGGAACGAAGAACGCCCCCAACAACAAAAAGCTTTGTCTGCTGAACCCTGTTTGCTGTTGAAAGAAGTTTGTTAAAGACCCATGCTCTTCAACGGGGGGAGTATGTTTGGTTACGCAGCCAAATACATAGATTCTAGACAGTGGTGCAGCAGTAGAGTAAATCCTTATTATTGTTCGTTGTTTGCACTGTATTAAATTGTCATCTACCTACAAACATATGTAAACATTCATGCTCCCGCACCGCAGCATGCCTATGCAGGCGTTCTCTCGCTTCTTCATCTCGCACCTTTCTTTCTTTCGCCTTCGCTACCACTCTCTCTCTGTCTATCAATCGCTCGTACTCGGCTAAGCAGCAGCCCGAGCTTCTTTCGCTTCTTTCGTTCTCTCTCTCGCTTGCATTAGGGCACGGGCAATTCGGTCCGCCTGCCCTCTCTTAGTCTTGATCTTGCAATCATTCGTCACATCGGCTTGGAATCGAGCTATTCAATCCGACACCGTCTTGAACCGACCCCCGCGTCTTCAATCTGACCCCGTCTTGAATCCAGCTAACTATCCCTTCTAATCTACTACACTACAATAAACTGTTAATATATATTACTAAATAATCATCGTCTTTTAGTAACCTCGCAAAACAACGCTACTGAAAAAGCTCAGTAGCTCAACAGTTAATTTAACGTACGTAGCGTAGCGTAACGTGTAACGTAACAAAATGTTACCACAAAAACAAAAACTACTACAAAAGCTCCAACGAAAGCTTCAAAAGCGAACAAAAATGAGAATATGAGAATTACTAATGTGTGCGTCTTTTGCAACTAAATAGAAAATCCTACTAAGTATACTAAATGTATTCAATAAATTAAAGCGTTAACTTTGCGTTGCGCAACGTAAAGATATTATAGTCATTAGAGAGCGATTCCTAACATCTACAAAAAAATTCCGAGTATTGTGAAACCAAAATTCGTTTCCAAATCAAATCAACAAAAATATAACTGCACTGCAGTTAAATCAAAACGCCGCAATAAGTTTGCAGCCCCAACTTGGCCTGGCTCAACATCTGACAAAAAAGACACAAAATTAAGAATAATTTAATTAAAAATAAAAACCAAAAAATAGACACCACGACTGTTTAAATCCACGCGCCAACAGCGGGCCCAGCGATCACTAAGGAACGGCCACAATAAAATATTTAAACCCACGCGCCAACAGTGTGCCCAGACATCAGAACGAAACGGCCACACTAGCAGCTGATCATGGTAACGCGCTAGTGCCAAAGAAGGGAGCCAACAGCTGACTTTTGGCAATAAAAGAAGCCTCGACAGAGCCAACAGCACCAATACTGTCTTGGACTGCCAAGGGTGGAGCTACTCCCCGAGGCTTGAGTAAGCATTGACTGCTGTGGTAGAGCGAAAGATTAATCTGATATACACAACTAGCCTTGCAATATACCGTCCGTTTGGAATGCATTGGTTATTCTTCTCCTCGGAGCCCATACCGTATCTCGAGACGATGTTGCTGGACATGAATAATGAGGCCAACATTGATGAGGAAGCGTTTTGATTTGAAAACACTGAAACGTGGCCAGTTGTAACTACATCTACTAAATCCAATTAATGCATTGATTGCAATGTTTTAAATATATATGTACTTTGTTTTTTTAGAAGTGGTTCGGGACATTTTGGGCGAAAAATGTACCCGAAAACATCAGCGTTTTTTAAAGAAAGTTTAATATAGCCTTAGCATTTTATATGTGGTGCTCTTCTTTTCTGAGTACATAGCAGTCAGAAGGTTGTCAGCCAACAGATTTTTTTTAGAGGTAGCGCTTCTGTTTTTCACAATACTTAAGTATCTTACGTCTGGTTGTAAAGAACTTTGCTATTCTGAAAAGAAAGGACAGCTAAAAATTGATTTTTGCATTTGAAAACTTAATATTTCCCCGACGCACAGTGGGGCCTCAACCACAAGGAGGTGGCAAAAGTCAATGCATTTTTTGAACGCTTTGGATAAATCCAATACACGAATTCAACAGAGAATTTTCCAAAGCTTTCAAAAATGAAAATTTAAAAAGAATCGGACTTTAATTTAGGAGATATGAGCAAGCAAAGTTGAAAATTATTTCCGTGTGCAACAATTTATTCCAATTTTTCGTGCGAGGTAGTGTCACTGTTATCGATGTAGAAGCCAAAAAACGCAAAACTGCAGGTATGGACCTTTAACTTAGGTAAAGAAATATGCAAAGAGCAAGTATAACAAATATTTCGGAAATACAAAAACATACTTTTTTTTAAATTCAGGTCAAAGTTGAAAAACAAAAAATCAGGTACTAATGTAATAATGAAACTATCAGGCAGGCTCCGGTTTTCACGTTCACTTTGCATTTTACTTTTCAGCAAAAAGTATGACTTTTCATTTCGACGCGCTCTGAAATCCACTTTTGTGAATTCGTTTACACTTTGTACTGTTAAGCGCGAAAGTTACTGCTGTTCTACCCACGCGTTGCACAGTGGGGCCTTTGGTCATTTCAGCTTGCTAAATTAATAACTTCCGAACGAATCAAGATATCTTCATGAAATAAATTGCGCTTAAAAGAAAAAACTTTCAGAATTTAGTCTGCAAAAGAACATGGTGCTACAATATCTAGAAGCTTTACAATAAATAGCCAAAGTTGAACTTTGTTACCAGTGCATATTTTCCTATGCAAAATGATAAATTCCAAGTTTTTCGGATCGATAAATAATTTTTAATGGCCTATTATACTATAAAAAGTTATTTTAAATTTAATTTTTAACTTAAACCGAATTTACAAACAAAATTTTTTTTAATTGTTTTTATTTTTGGTTTACTATAAAACATGCATCTATTTCCGATGGATCGTTAGGAATATCCAATAATCTTAACATTTCTGAAGAATAAATACTTTCTAATTCTTTTTTCGATTTCACATGTCTAATAGATGAAATAAATGGATCTGAAGAGGCTGCCAACATGTTGAAAAGATCCTGATTTTGCCTTGTTCGTGATATTTTACAAGTATTCATGTACCTGAATTTCTTGTAATCCTTGTTTCTCGTTTCCTGGGCCTCTTTTGACATCTCTCCTATTGGAAGGCTCTGATGTTCTATTAAAATTTGACCGTGTGCCAAAATTTTATGAAGCGTTGGAGTAAGCTTCTTTTCTGGATACTTTTCAAATAACAACTCTGCAGTCTTCGAGGCATATTCGCCAAATTTTCGGGTGTTAATTTTGTCCTTGCAGTTGAAAATATTTAAAATTACAGCCAATCTTTGGATAATGCCTTCATCCACTCCAGTTATTTTTGCTGTAATTTCGTGTTCCTTAAAGAATTTCCGGGATGAGTTTCCATCGTTTGTGTTCCCGTATCCATATTTGGGGCAGTCGACCCTCAGTCCAAGTCTCGAAAAGAATTCGTCTTGAATCATTTTTTTCCTGTGTTTATGTTTCTCTTTGGCTGGCATGCTATCGTCAAAAGATTCTTCCGTTCGCGGGATGGTATATGCAAGTTTTAAAATAAACTCCATACATCTTATTCTTGCATGCAATGGGGAAATGCCATATTCCAAATTTTCCTCTTCAATTAAGGAATCATCCAAGTTTTGAAAGTCCTTCTGTGTTTTTTTGCAAAAAGCGCATGTCAAGGTCGATTTCGTATTTGTTAGTTCGTTTAGAACTTTTCCATCGATCATAGTCAGGGCAAATTCATAGTTAACAGTAATAGTTGGACCATCCTTGAAATTCAATAATCCTGGTTTTATATTTTTAATCTGATTCTTAATATCAGTCACTGTGGACTTTATCAATTCAGAAGATTCCTTGGCGTATTTAAATAATATAGGGCGGCAGTAGTGAGCAGACGAAGGTCGGGGATTTTTCCAATGTTCTGAAGTATCCGATTTTAGCCTCAGGGGGACAAGAGAAGCCATAAACATGTTGGCATCTGTAATGGATTTATCTTCCGTTTCTATTATTTGCTTATATGCACTTTGTCCTGAAGATCCATCACATCCCCACTTGCTGATCAATGTGAGATTTTGCGGAAGATTCTCAATCTGATGGTCAGGTAAACTTTCAAAGAGCCTTTTCGCAGTGTGGTCCACCAGGTCTTGAAGTTTTACTTCTGCTGATACCTCCGTCACATGTGGAGTCGGTCCTGCCTTCTTTTTAGCTTCTCCAATTTTTGTATATCCTGGCAGAACATCGACATTATGCTGCTTCAAGGAATGTCGCAATATTGAATATTTGTCCTTAGACATTCCCAAATCCATAAACAATGCCAAAGCCTCTTCAACGGTGTACGGCCTTGGTTGTGAATTTGGCGGAGTGACGATGCTCTTGTTTATCCTTTCAAGTCTAATGGGGCTTGCCTGCAAAACAGCTTTTGTGATATGTGACCTCTTGTTTTCCTTGTCGTTCATATATTTGATTGACAGCGCCTCCGATAAGTGATCCGTAGCTATATGACATGTTGCATCTGAAAGTTTTCTCTTTCTTGTATAAGCTGAACAGTCTTCCAGGGTTTTAATTGGTCTTCCTGAGCATCGTCCTGTGGACGTGGAGGGTCCATCATCTAGCATCTGCTTTCCAACTAACCAGGTTGCGTTTCTGCTATTGAACCATGTAGTATTACGATGTGAGATCTTCCATTTAGCGTCAATTCTAGCATATACAAGATTAATATTATGTATTATACTTGTATGCTTCTCCGGGTTGTCCGATTCTATATTTAATTCAACGAGAACAGCTTCCTTAAATTCGTTGAAGTTGTTTGAAGTTCTAAATATCTCAAACAATTTTATATTTTCCATCGCCATTTTCACTGTTTATACACAACTTAATGGTTTAAAAGTCAAAATATAACTATGGACCTATACAAAAAAGGACTGCAATATATATACATATGCATATACCACCCTTTGCCAAAATAAAAAGCAGGTTAAAAAACTTGGTCAAATTCAGGTCAATTGTAACGGCCAACCTGCATATGCAATGCCACAAAAACTTTTGAAAAAGGTAGGTCGAAGTTAAAAAGACTTACCTGCAAATGGATTAATAGCTAACTACATAATTTAGGTAGCGAAAACTTAAAAATGGTTAAATTATTGAGTGTACCTGAGTATATAGTTTCATTAGTACATTAGTACCTGATTTTTTTTGGTTTTTCAACTTTGACCTGAATTTAAAAAAACTACATTTTTGTATTACCGAAATATTTTGTATACCGGATCATTGCATATTTCTTTACCTGAATCAAAGGTCGATACGTGCAGTCTTGGGTTTTGTGGCTCCTACATCGATAACAGTGACGCTACCTCGCACGAAAAACGTCAAAATTTTGATTTTGTATGGGAATTTGAGCTGCGACAGCCCATTTTTGGCCGTTTTTCGTGCGAGGTAGCGTCACTGTTATCGATGTAGGAGCCACAAAATCCAAGACTGCACGTATCGACCTTTGATTCAGGTAAAGAAATATGCAATGATCCCGTATACAAAATATTTCGGAAAAGCAAAAATGTAGTTTTTTTAAATTCAAGTCAAAGTTGAAAAACAAAGAAAAATTTAGATGGTTTGGAAAGTACGTTTTTCTCTAGAACTGTCTGTGCAACAAAGCAGTTTTTCATTGAATATTGATAAAAATGAATACACCTAGTAAATGATACCAAAAACAAAATGATACCTCACACAGTTCAATTTTTATTCTACCTGAAAGATGCAGTATGTCAATAAAAGTTGAATAAATTGTTGCACGCGGAAATAATTTTCAACTTTGATTGCTCATATCTCCTAAACTAAAAGTCCGATTCTTTTTAAACTTTATTTTTGAAAGCTTTGGAAAATACTCTATCGAATTCGTGTATTGGATTTATCCAAAGCGTTCAAAAATGCATTGACTTTTGCCACCTCTTTGCGGCTGAGGCCCCACTGTGCGTTGGTGCTAGCTCATACAAAAAGGCCTCTGTTATGTTTAACAGATACTTATCGACAGCGAAATCGGGCTGCCAAAGCTGGTCGGAGCAATTCACTTTTTTGTTTTGCCCTGACCAATTTTGCAGATCCAATTTTGGGGTTCAATTTCCCAGTTAATAATGTAAAATTCATGTCAATGGTGTCAATAAGTGATCTATTTTTTTTCCTTTTGCAATTAACATTGGTTTAGTTGTATAAAAAGACGTTTACTTTTAGTTTCGGCGAGGAATTTGTTACCGTTTTCAAAACGTAAAAGTCATGCATTTCACGTGTGCGGGAGCGCCTAACTTTTCGTTTTGAAAAGTAAATCACATTTTTTTTGGTGAAATTGAAAACCGGAGCCTGCCTGTATATACTCAGGTACACTCAATAATTTAACAATTTTTAAGTTTTCGCTACCTAAATTATGTTGTTAGCTATTAATCAATTAATCAAAAAGGCCTCTGTTATGTTTAACAGATACTTATCGACAGCGAAATCGGGCTGCCAAAGCTGGTCGGAGCAATTCACTTTTTGTTTTTGCCCTGACCAATTTTGCAGATCCAATTTTGGGGTTCAATTTCCCAGTTAATAATGTAAAATTCATGTCAATGGTGTCAATAAGTGATCTATTTTTTTTCCTTTTGCAATTAACATTGGTTTAGTTGTATAAAAAGACGTTTACTTTTAGTTTCGGCGAGGAATTTGTTACCGTTTTCAAAACGTAAAAGTCATGCATTTCACGTGTGCGGGAGCGCCTAACTTTTCGTTTTGAAAAGTAAATCACATTTTTTTGGTGAAATTGAAAACCGGAGCCTGCCTGTATATACTCAGGTACACTCAATAATTTAACAATTTTTAAGTTTTCGCTACCTAAATTATGTTGTTAGCTATTAATCAATTTGCAGGTAAGTCTTTTTAACTTCGACCTAACTTTTTCAAACGTTTTTTTAGCATTGCATAGCAGGTTGGTCGTTATATTTGACCTGAATTTGACCAAGTTTTTTAACCTGCTTTTTATTTTGCCAAAGGGTGGTATATCCATATGTATATATATTGCAGTCCTTTTTTGTACAGCTCCATAGTTCTATTTTGACTTCTAAACAATTAAGTTGTGCATAAACAGTGAAAATGGCGATGGAAAATATAAAATTGTTTGAGATATTTAGAACTTCAAACGAATTTCAGGAAGCTGTTCTCGTTGAATTAAATGTAGAATCGGACAACCCAGAGCAGCATACAAGTATAAGAAACAATATCAAACTTGTATATACTAGTATTAAAACTAAATGGGAGATCTCACATCGTAATACTAAATGGTTCAATAGCAAAAACGCAACCTGGTTAGTTGGAAAGCAGATGCTAGATGATGGACCCTTCACGTCCACAGGACGATGCTAAGGAAGACCAATTAAAACCCTGGAAGAGTGTTCAGCTTATACAAGAAAGAGAAAACTTGTAGTTGAAACATGTCATATAGCTACGGATCACTTATCAGAGGCGCTGTCAATCAAATATACGAACGACAAGGAAAACAAGAGGTCCAATATCACAAAAGCTGTTTCGAAGGCGACCCCGATTAGACTTGAAGGGATAAACAAGAGCATCGTCACGCCGCCAAATTCACCAAGGCCGTACACCGTTGAAGAGGCTTTGGCATTGTTTATGGATTTGGGGATGTCTAAGGACAAATATTCAATATTGCGAAATTCCTTGAAGCAGCATAATGTCGACGTTCTGCCAGAATACAAACAAATTCGAGGAGCTAAAAAGAAGGCAGGACACACTCCACATGTGACGGAGGTATCAGCGGAAGTAAAACTTCAAGAGCTGGTGGACCACATTGCGAAACGGCTCATAGAAAGCTTACCTCACCATCAGATTGAGAATCTTCCGCAAAATCTCACATTGATCAGCAAGTGGGGATGTGATGGATCTTCAGGACAAAGTGCATATAAGCAAATAATAGAAACGGATGATAAATCCATTACAGATGCCAACATGTTTATGGCTTCTCTTGTGTCACTGAGGCTAAAATCGGATACTTCAGAACATTGGAAAAATCCCCGACCTTCGTCTGCTCACTATTGCCGCCCTATATTATTTAAATACGCCAAGGAATCTTCTGAATTGATAAAGTCCACAGTGACTGATATTAAGAATCAGATTAAAAATATAAAACCAGGATTATTGAATTTCAAGGATGGTCCAACTATTACTGTTAACTATGAATTTGCCCTGACTATGATCGATGGAAAAGTTCTAAACGAACTAACAAATACGAAATCGACCTTGACATGCGCTTTTTGCATAAAAACACAAAAGGACTTTCAAAACTTGGATGATTCCTTAATTGAAGAAAATTTGGAATATGACGTTTCCCCATACCATTCAAGAACTAGATGGATGGAGTTTGAAATTCAAAAACGAATTAGAAAGTATTTATTCTTCAGAAATGTTAAGATTATTGGACATTCCTAACGATCTATCGGAAATAGATGCATGTTTCATAGTAAACCAAAAACAAGAACAAGAAATTCTGTTTAAGTAAAAAATTAAATGTAAAATAACTTTTTATAGTATAATAGGCTATTAAAAATTCTTTATCGATCCGAAAAACTTGGAAAATTTTCGGAACGGCAAAATCACACGGACCATCCCCGAAATGGATGGTGGATGGATGGTCGTCTCGGGGAATTCATAAAATAAATGTTATATGTATATAATTTTTATTATTAAGTTCCAAAAGCTAAATAAATTGCATATACAAACTTATTGCACGGTAGAACACAAATACCGCAACACTTCTCCATTCCGCTCAAATTTTTTTCTGCTTCTCTCATATCAGCATTAATTTGATCCATTCCCTCTTCAATGCGGTCCAGTTGTTCTGTAAAGGAAAATATATAATGATATATAGTTGTTACGGCTTTGGACTTACTATTTAATTTTTCAAGCTATCCTATTAAATTATTTTAAGAGGTAAGCATTCTTTTTGTTATAAGTATATTGATTACACTGCTTGAAAAAATCTAACATTTTTTCTCAAGGAACCAACCCGACTTTTTCTGATAGAATTGGGGCCTTAACTTTTTGTAAGAATTAACTTGTTTTTCTATAAAAGAATCTTTTTTGAAGAATTTTTGAAAACTGGTATTTTTTGTTTATGTTTTTTGCAGAGGTAGCACTTTTTCACATAACTTAAGTATCTTACATCTGGTTGTAATGAGTTTTGTCATTCTAAAAAGCTAATAGACACAGCTACAAATTGCACTGCAATACAGTGTGGTTTTAGCGTACCGTCTGGGAAATATTAATCTTTCAAATGCAAAATATATGATTTTTGGGCGATATTTTTTAAAAAATTGTAACTTTAAAAACTCAGGATAAATTGAAACAAAGATATGTCCTGAGTCCTTTATTATTTTGTGTAAAAGATGAGTCGTTTAAAGGCGTCGTTTAAGGAATTGCTCATAAAAATCAATGAAGAGACGGCGGGTCTAAAATTGGTTGACCAAACCTCCGAAAATAACATTTTACCGCTGGAAACGTTTTAGCCCCAAAATTTCATCATTTTCACTCAAAATCTTTATAAAAAATTAACAAAGATTTAATAATGTGAGGAGAGCATTTGTTTCTTCGGCAGCAGTCGATCTGGAAATGACTGGCACGGTTTTTCGAAAGTCCCCAGATAGTAAAATCATCGCGCCACCAAAAATTCTCAAGTTATTTCACAGATCTTTAATGTTCGATCAAAAGCTTCCAATTCACGTTTGGGGAATATTTTTGACGCTACTAAATTTTTTGCCATTGCAGTGTGTTTTGCAATGTTAAATGTCGGTTTCTCAGTAGTTTGAAGATTTAATGGCAATTTGAACGCTGAATGAGCCGTACGGCATTCTTCTTACAACAAAGCGGCTATTCCAGAAAAAGCAACTGCTACCGCGATTTCGGATCTCAAACGAACAGTGGCCAAAAGCAATGAAATTTTGAAATAACTGTACCATCAAGTGGCACATGCGACACCAATCCTGAGCCTGTTACGCGCGAAACCCAGGCAGAAATGCAGCCCTCCTCCCGCCCAGCCCACCGAGGAGCGCTGCCGCATGACGCGTGTCGCGTGTTACCGACCCGATCGCGAACGTGCAGGAAAGATAGGGGCGAGACTAATATTCGAGGAAAATGAGAGCTAGTAACAATTAAAAGAGCTAAGCATGCAATGATAGCTAAGCAATAGTAAGATGGCAGTATCACATCTGCATCCCAGTTAAGGCCAGTTTTATGGACTCAATCCATACGGTCCTGGTGTACTTTGTACTGGGGCCACCAAACACAAAAACCACCATATCTAAAATCGGACGAAGAAACGAGATATAGAGAGTCTTCGTTATATAGGGGTCGCCAAATTCCTTTGACAACCTCTTTATAAACCCAAGCACGAATGGCTTTATTTAACATGGTAGAAATGTGTTCAGAAAACTTTTACTTTGGGTCTAGTTTAACACCAAGATCATCAACCAATGTAATTCTCTCCAGAGAACCACCGCAGAGGGTGTAAAGACCCAGCATGCGGCTGGAGCGATGAAATGTCATAACTTTGCATTTCGAGGCATTTAGGTGTAACATATTTGTACAACACCATGACTGAAAGTCCTTATACTGGAAACAGAGTTTAACATCATCCGCATACGCGAGTGCTCGAGAATTTGTTAATATTAAAGGCAGGTCATTAATAAAGAGTGTGAAAAGTAGGGGGCCTAGATGGCTGCCCTGTGGTACTCCAGAATATAAACTCTAATAAAATTGTGGTTTCTGATCGTCGCCTTATAAATCTGTGCTGAGATGGAGACATAAGTGATTTGCAGAGGTGTTGCATATGTGGAGTTAAAATTGTTTCAAACATTTTAGGAATACCGGATAACTTAGATATATATTATAAATTATATTATAAATATGTAAAAAAAATCGTGTGTGTACCTCCTAAACGCTGGACCAAATTGCTTGCTGTTTTTTTTTAATGATAGCCAGAGAATATGGCCTGGTTTTCACAAAAAAATTTGTACTTTTCTATGAAAAGGTTCCTCAAGAATTAAAAATTAATTAAAAATTAAAAATTAATTAAAAATTAAATTTGGTCCAAAAGTGTGTGTTTAAACGCCTATTTCATTTTATTTTGTGTCATTCCGTACCTTTTTGTGTGAAAAATTGTTTTCTGAAAAAATTACAATTTGTGTAAGTATATTTGTTGCTTTTTAAAATGTGTGGTTTTTAAACTTTTTTTTGTAGTGGGGTGGATGACGGAAGTTCCCAAAGATTCCCAGTGAAAATGTAGTCGGAGGAGTCCGCTGTTAGCACGCCGGTCAACCGACTGTTAACTGTGCACTGTTAACAGCGCTGCTGCCCTGGACAAAGTTAAATGTCGAGACGATCAAATTTGGGCCGGCGAACGCGAAATGCGTCACAAGTGGGGCTTCGAGGAGCCGTGAAAGTAGCCAAGACATGACCCATCGCAATGAAAATAATCGTCTACGCACAGTAAGGTCCCGTTCAAATCAACGGTACATTGATGGAACAATGATGCAACAACCACTGAAAATGAACGTCGTGATATACATAATCTACAAGGTGTTGCGTTCGCGTACAATAGTGTCACCGATTACGCTTCTCATAGGCAAATTATAATTGGTCCAATGAACGACCGTTGTCGCCATTGTCAGGCATTTAAATTTAAAGGTGAAACAGATGGGATGTGCTGTGCAAGTGGTAAACTGAAAATGCCTGAATTCAGGAGCCCACCACAACCATTGAGCACATTATTGAAAGGATTGACACCTGAGTCTAATTATTTTTTTGAACAATATACGAAAGTATAATTCGAGTTTTCAAATGACATCTTTTGGGGGCACAAATATTATAAGAGAGAACTTCATGCCAACGTTCAAGGTAATTAAATAGTTTTGTTTATGCAAACTTAACTTTTGTTCTCATTCTTATTTCATTATGATTCAAGGTAAAATATACAATCGAGATGGCTCTTTGTTACCTTTCGACAACACAGACCACCAATTTTTGCAACTAAATATATTTTATCGGGAACGCGGAAGACGAAGCTAATCGTCGGTGTGCCATTATTACCAACACACGGAGACAAATTATTTTTGATTTGCAAAATATGTTCCATGAGCACAACGAATTATTTCAGTTATCTAAAACGTCGCTTGATCGAATGCCATCTGACGATCATAAAATTGTTATTTGGGCTGATAAAACACCGGTTGGCGAACATGTAAGGCGTTTCAATGCACAAACAGTTGACGAAGTAGTCATAGTTGGTGAGCAATTTAATAATCGTGATATTGTGCTTCATCGTAGAAATTAACAACTTGAACGTGTATCCGAGACGAATCGCTGTTATGATGCTCTACAATGATGAATAATTATGAAGTTAGTGCAATGAATTATTACGCATACATGCTGCAGATAATCAAGAACACCACATATTGAGGTGTATAGCACTTTTCCACCAGTATATTGTTGACATGTATGCATAAATTAAATAGAAACAGTTAAATTTTCTACGATTCAAACAAGCTGCAGAAATTTCGAAACGAAAAACACAATTTATTGCGGATGCCTTTACGTAGGCTTGTGACGCGGGGATTAGCGGGACGGACCAGAGCTGTTGGCGGCGATATAAGTCGATCAAAGAAATGAACCGTGCGAAACGAAGTCAGTTGTACGAGTGTTTATTCCCCCTCAAAGCTTTGTCGGCTATGCTGCGGGCGTGTAAACATGTTTCTAAGATTATTTTACAGTGGCGGTACTTCATAACTTCAAATATCCATCTATTAACTATTATCAATCGGCTACTATATTGTGTAGCGACATTCCGGCCGCCTTAAACGAGCGCACGTCAGCCTTCAATTCATCGGCAAGAGTGCCAGCTTTTGGATTGGAGGTCTAATAACGCCCTTCCTGTTCGCTCCTCGGCCACCCTGACCTTGGCGTCCGCTCCCACGACGACGCTGGTGATCCTGCCGGTGATCCACCGCTGCGGTGGCGTATGGTCGTCATGGACCACCACCATGGCGCCGACCTCGATGTTGGCCTCTGGGGTTCGCCATTTGCTGCGTCCCCGCAAGTTGTGTACGTAGTCCTTCGACCAAGCCTGCCAGAACCGCAGTTTGAGCTCGGAGAGCAATTACCACCTCTTGGTATAGGTGGTACCGCTGCATTATCCGTCTGGCTCGCATCATTGCGGCAGCGAGCGAACGGCCTGGCCGATTAAAAAGTGGCGTGGCGTCTACACCTCTCCGTCGTTTGGATCCGTGCTGGCTGGAGTGAGCGGCCTGGAGTTCATGATGGCCTCGGCCTCGGCCAACACTGTCGTCACCTCGCTCTCCGTGAGCGCGGCGTCCGCGATCTTCCGCACGATCAGGAGCTTCACTGACTTGATGGCCGTATCCCATAAACCGCCGAAGTGTGGTGCTCGCGGGGGGATGAACCTCCACTCCATCCCTTGCTCCGCCGCGAACGTCCTCAGGCTGGACTGCTGCTCCTCGAACGCTTCCGGGCTCCGACGAAATTGATCCCCTTGTCGGAATACATCCTCAGCGTAACGCCACGTCTTACGATGAAGCTTTTGAAGGACAAAAGAAAACAATTAGTCGACAGGTCTGGGACAAGCTCTAAGTGGACGGCCCTCGAAGCGAAACACACAAATACCGCGATGTACATTTTGAGCGGCTTACGACCTCGAATCCGAAGCGAGACGTTGATGGGACAATAAAAGTCTGTCCCGCAAATCAGGAACGGGCGACCCTCTCTAAACCTGTTTACTGGATGATTCCCCATAATCTGACCCATTTATTTGGGTTTTTGCCGAAAACAGTGGATGCATCTCTTCACTATGCGAGTGCATTCTATACATGAATTTACTAGCCAAATCTCTTGTCTCAGCAAACTTACTAGTGTCTTTGCATTGGCGTGACAATTCTTAAAATGCAGATTCCTTAAGTAGAGTTCAACTCTTGGCGGGAAGTAGAACCAGGAACATAGCCTCAATTGGCACTGGAGCATGCAACAGCCTTCCTCAAACCCTGATAAGTGAAAACGATCGCCCATTCTCTGATATTTTTTGAATAAAAGGGGCCATCATCTGCAGGCTTGGCTACAGTGTGCGTTTCTTCAGCTTCTTAGAGATGACGCTTCGTTGAACCAGCTCCGTCAACTTAAGGGACGATTGGTGCAACTTCTTTGCAGTTAGCTCCCTGGAATGTTCCTTGTTCTTGCCGATATTAGCAAATCGGTATACATACGCAAAAGCTCGAATTATTTTGGGGTACAACGAAAACCGAGAAAAGATTCCATTTGAAAACGAATCCTCAAAGCCAATTAGAACTTGGGAGGATTTTTTCGCCTCCGAGTTCTTCACATCATCTGTGATGTTAAAATACGGGTTTTCTGGCCAACAATGCTGAGGCTTACATACAAATTTCTGATCCTTTTGCCAAATGGACTCAAGGAGCTCAGGCACTTCGCATATGCGAGACGCCAAGTCCGCTGGATTCCGCTAGATTTAGTACAAGTTTCGCATAGAATTCGTCTTGAATCATTTCTTTTCTATTATGTTTCTCTTTGGCTGGCATGCTATCGTCAAAAGATTCTTCCGTTCGCGGGATGGTATATGCAAGTTTTAAAATAAACTCCATCCATCTTGTTCTTGAATGCTATGGGGAAATGCCATATTCCAAATTTTCCTCTTCAATTGAGGAATCATCCAAGTTTTGAAAGTACTTTTGTGTTTTTATGCAAAAAGCGCATGTCAAGGTCGATTTTGTATTTGTTAGTTCGTTTAGAACTTTTCCATCGATCATAGTAAGGGCAAATTCATAGTTAAGAAAAGAACAAATGTGCGGCACTTGTTCCCACGATCATCCTTGATAGTGACAAGTGTGTGTGCCTGTGCGACAAGTGTGTCGACAGATTCGGGTTCGACGCGACCCATGTAGATGACTTTATGGTCGAGCCGATCCTAGATTTAGGTGTCCCTTTTCTCAAGTGGCCTCCTTCAAGTGGACTGTATTATTTATGGGGTGGCCTGTATCGTTCCTGTTCATGTTTATGAACATCTTGCCCGCGATCCGCTAGAGTTGAGATAGCTGCGGGGTTGTAGGCCTCCTTCAAGTGGACTGTATTTGTGTGCGGCGTGAATTGCTGTTGGTTCTGTTCATCCTCTGAACATCTTGCCGGCGGTCCGCCAGGGAAATGGTGACTGTTTCCTTGGATTTGCATTGCTTCCCTATGTAAAAAATCAATAAAACTACAAAAATAATAATAATAAGTAATAGTGTGAAAGATCCGCTGTACTTATGTACTGGGTGGAAGTCGAGTCCTCTTAGATGGATATTCTCTTTTTGTATTTTGCTAAGCCGCTCTTGGAGGTCATTGATTTCTTTGCTGTTATCGATTACCCTTGAGCCCAGTGGCTTTAAGGTGAATTTTGAAATTTCTCCGAGTTCTTTTGTTAATGGGATAGTAAAAGACTTCGATGATTCACTCTCAATCTTTTTTGGTGAAAACAGCGTAGTTCCTCCAGATCGAACTGTACATCCTTCTTGAAGAGAAAGTATCCCTTGAAGCGGTAGGTCGTTTATAATCTCTTGATTCCCGTTACACTGTATATGTGCTGATGTCTTGTTAAAAGTTCTGAAGAGCCAGTCGTTGTCCTTTTTTAGTTTAACCCAAAATGGTAGTGGTTTAGCTTCCACAAATGTGCATTGGTAGGTACTTGACGTCTTCAGAGGTGCTATTTCGCATGCATCATCATTTGCATTGGCCCATGGCCAATTTCCTTCGCAGACATACCCGTCTAAAGTCGTCCGTTCACATTTATGTAAAAAGGCTTCGGAAATTACATGATATGAGTCCAGCATAAAGTTGTAAACGAGATAGGGCTCTCGTACCACTGGAATCATTACGTGGTTGTGCGTCTCAAAGGGAATGGGGACTATTTTATAAAGTCTAGACGATTGACTGTTTATCAACGGAATGCTTACGCTGATAATTAATTTGTCGTCTACTAACGCTCCACTGGCAGTTAGTAATTTGTATATAGCTTGTATTTCATTGGTGCCTCTTCCAGGTAGCTTATACTTTTCAGGTAAGTGCTCTCTAATATTTTGCACTTCGTAATTCATTTGGGTTGGGGTTATTAAGTCTGGGTTCAGCTTGCCGTGGTTGATATCAATGAGTAATCCTACTATGTCTGCTTGAATTCTTTCGCTTTCCGTAATCGCCATGCTGAGTTGTTTGGTCAGCATAAAGAATCTTATTGATTCTTGATAAATGAAAAAGTTCTTCTGGAGTATCTGTGTTAACTGGTTAACGTTAATTTCAATATCCTTGAATTGATCGTTGACTTCCTTTGTCGTTCTTGTCAAAACGTTAAGAGTTGATTCAACAATTGTCGTCTGCTTTTTTATCAGAAAGTTCAAATCGTTTTGATTTGCGAGAAGCACCTTCATGTTCTTTTCCATGATTTCTCGATCTTCTTCATCCATTAGTCCGAACAATATATGGTAGTATGATCCCAAAAATCCAAATGGTGCTCTTTTGATTCTCGCATTTCTATGCCCAAACATGTGTTTGTTAGTATCTTCGATGCGTGAAATTTGTCTTCTCATATTACTGATAACATTCAAGCAATCCGTTCTGAATTTTTCCAATTTGGGGCATACATTGTTCATCTGCAGCAGCATAATATTTATACGATCATTCGTTTCGAGGAATGACTTCATATCAAAGTATACAACCAAATTCCATTTTGACTCCATGACATCTACTTGTCCTAGTGGGTCCAGATATACGGCTGCCTTATCTGACATTTCGTGTACTAGTCCATTAGTGACGTTAATGGGTGCCGCTATCCATATTGGCAATATAATAAGTAAGCAGAGTAGCGTTCCCCATAGGTTGATTTTCCGATGCTTCATTGTAGTAAGCGTTGTTTTGTCCGCTAATTTTTGATTCCCGCTGTTGGCGTACTCCTTGATTTTAACGATGGGACACACTTTGTGTATTGGTCGCTTAATTGTACTTTTCTCCAATTCCAACGATACTACTCGTACTCGACCATCGTTTCCTGGATGGGTTTGTAAGACTCTGGCTAGTGGCCATTTTGACGGGTGTGTGTCTTCATTTTTAATTAGAACGATATCTCCATCTTGGAGATTCTCCTCAGGTTGTTTCCACTTGTTTCTTTGTTGAAGTGTGTGCAGATATTCCTCTTTCCATCGTTTCCAAAAGTCTCTTTGAAGTTTCTGAACTAGTTTCCATTTATTAAGGGATGTTAAGGCCACATCTTCCTCTGGAACTGGTATCGACAACATTGGTTTACCAATTAGAAAATGCCCTGGTGCCCTTGAAGTATAAAGTGGCCGAGAGTTTAGTACTGCTTCAATTTGGGCTAATACTGTTGCCATTTCTTCAAAGGTGAGTTTGACTTCTCCGATTGTCCTTTTTAGATGATGTTTCATCGATTTTACGCCTGCTTCCCAAATGCCACCAAAGTGCGGGGAGAAATGCCACGTTGTATTTTCATTGGCTAGTATTGGTGCGACGTCACTATTTCCTTTAATCGCTTTTTTAAAGTCTGCGTCTAGACATCGGTTGGCTCCCACAAAATTCGTTCCATTGTCCGAATATAGGTGAGCGCATTTCCCTCGCCGTGCTGTGAATCGCCTAAGAGCTGCCAAGAATGCTTCTGTTGTCATATCGCTTACTGCTTCCAAGTGAATCGCTTTAGTTTCAAAGCATATGAACACTGCCACATATCCTTTGAAAGACTTCTGGCCTCTTCCTATAGAACATCTCATATGAAATGGTCCTGCATAATCCACTCCTGTGTGTGTAAACGGGCTGGACATTGTTATTCGTTCCGGTGGTAGATTTCCCATCATTTGTTTAGCTTCTTCCTGACGATATCGGATGCATTTGACGCACTTTCGCACAAATTGCTTTATATCTTTTTTGGCTGATAATATCCAAAATTGACGTCTAATCATCGCTTCCATCAATTTATTTTCTCCATGAAGGGTTGCATGATGGCATTCTTTAATTATGAGTCCAGTTAGATGTATAAGTATAAGTATAATTGGGTGTTTTGTGTTAAACGGAAGGTCAGATTTAACCAAACGTCCACCTACTCTAAGTAGCCCATCTTTGTCCAAGAATGGGTATAGGCTGCTGATCCTGCTGGTGTTTTTCACTGTTCCTCCTCGTTTGAGCTGCTGAATTTCGTCTTCAAACTGCTTGTTTTGGCATAACCTTATAATGAGCATTCCAGCCGATTGCAATTCCATTGACGTCAAATACTGTGGTAAGTTGTTGCCTTTATTGTAAAACCGCCTTATGTATGCGACTACTCTCTTTATTTTGAGCCAACTCGAATAGCGTGACACAAGATCATTCATAAATTCTCCTTCATTTTTTAAATTGACAAATTTACATTTATGTTCCGTATGTTCGTTTGACGTTATTGGCCATTGGTCTTGTGGTAAGATCAGCCAACTTGGGCCGTCCCACCAAATACGTAGATCTTGTAATTTGGTTGGAGAGATTCCTCGCGATGCACTGTCAGCGGGGTTGTCCTTTGTGCTAACATGATGCCATATTGCTTGTGGCACGTTACTTTTTATTTCTTCCACTCGTTTCCTTATGAACTTGTCTTTATTTTTACTTTCGCGAATCCATGCTAAAGTAATTGTTGAGTCGCTCCAAGCATACATTGCATTAGCTTGTGGTATTGATCCTGCTGCGCGGTTCATTAGCTTAGCTAGCAAATGAGCTGCGCATAATTCCAGCTTGGGTAGTGTCTTCCGATTTTTTATAGGATTTACTTTCGTTTTCGCTGTCAGCAGTTTTATAGTGTAGGGTGTTTTTATATAAATTACTGCTCCATATGCTTTCTCTGATGCATCGCCGAATCCATGCATTTCCGCCTGACAGTGGAGATGAGTGCCCAACCATCGAGGAATACGAAGATCTTTTAACATATCCATGCTAGCTGTGAACTTTTTCCATTCGTCTGTGAGGTCTTTGGATAATTCTTCATCCCATGTCACTTTTAATAGCCAAAGATTCTGCACATAGAGTTTTGCGATGACTGTAACTGGAGACAGCCATCCAATTGGATCAAAAATCCGAGCTACTTGCGACAGAACGGACCGTTTTGTACAAGTCTCGGCAGTGCGCATGTTGACTTCAAATTTAAAGTTGTCTTCCTTAGGTAGCCAATGTAATCCCAGTGTTTTGACTGCTTCTTTGTCGTTAATTTCTACGACCTCGTTCTTCAAAGTTGAGTCAATGTTTCCCATTACTTTTTCATTATTCGATAACCATTTCCGAAGATGCAATCCGAATGATCTGAATGTTGGCGCAATCATTGTTTGAATGCTTTGTGCTTCCTTGATCGTATCTGCTCCTGTCATCAAATCATCCATGTAGAAGTCATTTTTTATGATGTCTTGAAGTTTGGAATCCAGTGTGTAGTTGGCTATCTCCATTAATGTTCGGACAGCCAAAAATGGTGCCGACGATGTTCCATACGTAACCGTTTGTAGCTCATATTCTTCTATGGGTTTCATTGGATCATCTCTCCAGAGAATGCGATGGTACGGCCTGTCTTCTTCGGCAATACGTATCTGCCTATACATTTTTTCCACAACGGCAGCTAAGACAATCTTCCATGTCCTCCATTTGATGATGATGTCGAAAATGTCTCTTTGAAGTCTTGGGCCTGTGTGCATAATTTCATTCAGACTTTTACCGTTTGATGATTTTGCAGATGCATCGAAGACCACTCTCAGAGTTGTAGTGGCACTTCCCTCCCTAATAACGGCTTGATGAGGCAGGTAATATTTCCCCATCGAAATATCATTAACTTTAGCCATATGACCGAGATCATTGTATTCCTTCATAAAGCTTTTGTATCCATTTTGTAGTTCTTCTTGTTTCTTAAACTTGCGTTCCATTGACAACAGCCGGGCCATCGCTAGTTTTCGTGAATCGCCCAACTCCTTGTCATCTTTGAATGGTATTTTCACTGTAAATCGTCCATTTTCATCGCGTTTGACAGTGCTGCTGTATACTTCCATGCATTTTTCGGTTTCTTCTGTATTTGCGTCTTGCTCTTCTGCTTCTTCCAGTTCCAAAAATCGTTCCAAATTTGTTACTGCTGACGTGACGGTTTTCGATGTTGGTATATTTACTATGCCTGATATTATCCAACCAAACTTGGTGTACTGTCCGAGACTGCCATCAATTTTCACTACACCGTTTTCCAGAATCCTTGCGAACACTTCTCCTCCTAATACCAAATCGATCCTGTCTGATTTATTGAATAATGGATCAGCCAGATGATAATTTTTCCATTTTTACTTTTCGTATTCGAAAGATTTGTCTGGTTGCGCACTGGTTAACGATGACAAGACGGCAGCTTCTACTTCTTCTTTATGGTTGCTCAGGAATCGTGGTGTTATTTCGATTTTAATTTTATGTTTTGATTCACCAACTAGCGTCTCGCTGAGCCCGTGTATTTTTGTTATGGCTCTTTGACGAGGAAGTCCCAACAGCTGCGCGGCTTCTTCTGATATCGAGGATAGCTGTGATCCTTGATCGATTAACGCTCTCAATAGCACGTATTCTCCGTTAGCAGCCTTCGCTCTTACTTGTGCTGTAGCCAGGATTACTGTTGACGCGCTTTTGGACGTCATTGTCGTAGCATTTTCTGGGGCTTTTTTGGCTTCAAAATGTAATAACTCGTTATGATTGCTGAAGCATTTTTTACACTTTTTATTTTTTTCGTAGCACTGCTCGTTCCTGTTGTGTTTTAAACACAGCAGAAACAATCTGTGTTTCTTTGCCAATTCTAATCGACTTTCCGGCGTTAACCGTTCAAATCTACGACACTCCGGTATCCAATGACCCCCGAGACTGCAATATTTGCAATATTTCTCCTTTGTTGTGGTTTTTGAGTAGGCCGGCGTTTCCTGCCTTTGATATATTTTCCTTTCTCTGGTAGCGTAATCATTTCCTCCTACCGCTGTTAATGTTTGATGCTGCTGTTCCAGAAATTGTAGCACATCTGCTAGTTCCTGAATTTCTCTAGGTTTTTTAATGTCCTTCTCAAAGTGTCGCATTCCCTCTTTGTCGAGCTTCCGGATTATTATTCGTCCGATGAAAGGGTCATTCTCACTAATGGTTATGCCCAAAGCTTTGATGGCATTTATGCATTCATTAGTTGTATCCAGTAGTTGTCTTACATCTTCCGCATTGTCGCTTTTAATTCCTGGTTGATCCAGAAGTCTGTCCCATTGCGCTGTAAATAACATCCTGTTGTTGTTGTACCTCTTTTTGAGCGTCGACCATGCTACTTCATAGTTGACACTTGTTGTTGGCAAGTGCTGAATAAGACGAGCTGGTTCTCCTTTTAGTGCGTTTCTCAGCCGTATCATTTTTTCCGTGTTATGTATTTTCCTTTGATCGTGTATCATCTCCTGGAATATGTCGCGGAATGTCGTCCATTCCTTAACGTCGCCACTGAACTGCGGTATTTTTACCTTTTCAAGCTCTACTTGGCTTTTAAATCCGGTCTCTGTATGGTATTCAGATTTTATGTTTAACCGGCTTTTGAAGAATGTCAATTTTCGCCCAAATTCTGATATTCTATTATTATATTCTTTTCGAAAGTCTTCTGAACCATCTTTGCACTCATGATATAGATTTACTATCGTCGCGAGTGTTGTTTCCATGGCCTCAATTTCGTATAGAGTAATCTCACTGAACGCCTTGCTGTCTATCTCGTCCTTAAGGTGATCGCACCAGTAGCAATACTTTCCTTCTGGGGACACTACTTCCGTATTTGTTGATGCCATCTCTTCGATACTTCCGGCTCCTTCGTTTGAACCGCAGGGCCTTTCATCTGCGTTGTTTGTACTATAGTACCTGTCATCTATTATATTCTTCTCTAATATAGCCGCTCCTTCGCATTTCAGCATTTTTTTTAACATAGCGGCTTTTTCTATTAGATTTTCAAATATATTTTGTACAAAATGCTCCTCTTTCCCGATACCATCTTTCATTAACTTTTTATGGTTTGCCTCTATCTCTCCTTTAATTGCATCCAATTTTTTCAGGCAGTCTGTGGCTTTGTTTTTGGTAAGAGTTTTATTTATTACCTTCTGCTGCAGGTTCATCAATCCTTCTTCTAAAAGATACTGTTCCTCTAGCAATCTTTGCCGGTTCGTGCCCATTTTTCAGGCCTATTTAGTTTAGCCTTTTTAGTCCTAAGTGAACCGTTGGGGGAGTTTTTATTGTGGTCGCCTAGTTGACCACGTTGTGCCCCGACTCACAACTGAGATGTGTTCACTTAAGCTTTTAGGTGTTTTGCGCGATTTAATATACTCGTCCCTTACCACTTTTGGGAGGGATCAGAGTTTTAGTATCGACTTTTTTGGTTATTGATAACGACCTTGGCACTCAGTCCAAGGTTTTACGCTATTCTATCGATTTGCCGCTAGCGTCCTTGCTATATAAGACAAGGTTTTATGCGATTCTGCCTCTTACCACGGAGGGGGATGACAGGGGCTCGATGCTTCCGATAACTACCTTGCTATAAAAGTCAAGGTTTTATGCTATCGTGTTTAGTTGCCACTAGCTACCTTGCTATAAAAGTCAAGGGTTTATACTATTCTGTTTCTTACCACTGGTGGGGGATAACAGGGCTCTGGTGCTGATATGTCTGAATTTCTTACCGCGGGTGGGGGAAACTCAGAGGCTCGATGGACCAAATGTTGATGTTTCTGAGACGAGTTGTAAATTCGAACTCTTTTATTCTCAAAACTTATGCACTATATATAGGAAACTCTAACATAATTAAACTAAGACCAACGCTAAGAAAAGAACAAATGTGCGGCACTTGTTCCCACGATCATCCTTGATAGTGACAAGTGTGTGTGCCTGTGCGACAAGTGTGTCGACAGATTCGGGTTCGACGCGACCCAAGATGACTTTATGGTCGAGCGGATCCTAGATTTAGGTGTCCCTTTTCTCAAGTGGCCTCCTTCAAGTGGACTGTATTATTTATGGGGTGGCCTGTATCGTTCCTGTTCATGTTTATGAACGTCTTGCCCGCGATCCGCTAGAGTTGAGATAGCTGCGGGGTTGTAGGCCTCCTTCAAGTGGACTGTATTTGTGTGCGGAGTGAACTGCTGTTGGTTCTGTTCATCCTCTGAACACACCTAGTAAATAATACCAAAAAAAAATGATACCTCACACTGTTTACTTTTTATTTTACCTGAAAGATCCAGTATGTCAATAAAAGTTGAATAAATTGTTGCACACGGAAATAATTTTCAACTTTGATTGCTCATATCTCCTAAACTAAAAGTCCGACTCTTTTTAAACTTTCATTTTTTAAAGCTTTGGAATATTCTATATCGAATTCGTGTATTGGATTTATCCAAAACGTTCAAAAAATTCATTGATTTTTGCCACTTCTTTGCGGCTGAGGCCCCACTGTGGGGTTTTAATCCAATGTAGCGTTATTTCTGAGTCCGTCCTCGGTCTCGATTCGACAATTTTCCAAAACCTGCTTTGTGCCAATAAAGCTGCGGCGCACAATTCGAGCCTCGGGATGGTCTTTGTCTTACGCGGAGCTACTCTTGCTTTTCCAGCGATCAATCGAACGTATAGTTGACCTTCGAAAACCGCTCGCACATAAATGCAGCACCCATACGCGTGACTAGACGCGTCCGCGAAGCCATGCACTTGAATTGACGAGCACCCACTAGCCATAATGTACCGAGGCACGGCTATTTTGTCAAGACCACACAAATAAAGCTTTAGCCTCGTATGCAGTGACATTGGGATGGCTTCATCCCAATCCAGCTGAAGCTGCCACAGCTGCTGGAGAAAAATTGTTGCTGTTATGCTGATTGGACTCAGTAGCCATAGCGAATCAAATAGTCGAGCACTAATTGACAAAATGGTGCGGTTAGTCGGATTCAAGTTTGTGAAGCTATCTTCCAAGTGATACCGGAACTTATCTGGTCTTGGACTCCACCCTATCCCCAATGTTTTGGTTGAATCGGCATCATTGAATGATAGGGATTTCTGCTCATTGTTTTCATCCATTAGTTCTGGATGGTTCGAAAACCATTTCGAAAGCTGAAATCCTCCGGAGCCAAGAATCTCAGACACCTGATCGCAAATCGACTTCAGCGTGTATATGTCATCGGCTCCTGTCAGCAAGTCGTCTACATAAAAATCACTGCATATCACCTTAGAACCCATCTTGTGGGTGTCTCTGTGGCGAACACCGAGCTCGTGCAAACAACGAATGGGAAGAAAAGGTACTGCGGACGTACCATAGGTACATAACTGTATTCAACTGAAATACTTGCAACAGATCGATGGGATGTTCTCGCCACACGATGAGTTGGATCGGTCCTTTTCGGCCACATCCACTTGCCTGTACATTTTCGAAGCGTCTTAAAGCATAACGATTCACCCGAAATCGAACGAGTGATAAAAATAGTTCCCTCTGAATAGTAGGTCTCACCATAAGTAAATCATTTAATGACCAGTCGTGGTCTTGCCCGACGCTTCAAAACGACTCGAAACTTGGTGGAACTGCTATCATGACTGAGGACGCACTGCTGTGGTATAAAATAATGTGGTCCTGGCGGAATCGCGTTGTCTGTCGGAGACATATGGCCGAGCTCGATTTATTCTTTCATGAAACTGAGATACATGTCTCTCAGCTCACTCTCTCTTAACGTTCGTCGTTCTAACGATAAGAGACAACGTTTCGCGACCTCGAAGGACGACCGTAACGATACAGGGTCGGTTTTAAACGGCAACGGTATTTGAAACCTTCCGGTCGGTAAATCGCAGACATTGGCTTTGAAAAACTCTTCGAATTCCAGCTGCTCTGCCGAATTCGTATCAGCATGTTTGGAATCTGGCGTTGCATCTATCTCCCAAAGTCTTTCGATCATTTGAGAACACGACTCTTCTTTTATTTGGTCTGTGCACAACAGATCGAAGAACGAGTCTATTCCAATCAGCATATCTACCTTTTGATGTATATTTAACGCTGGATCTGCCAACTCCACATTCGGAGGAATTTTCCACTTCTTAATGGCACTACTCGACAAAATTGAACTTTTTATTTAGGCTGTTGCCCAAAATGATTTAACTGATAGATTTCGAGATATACAATTTTTTTAAACAACATTGTTTTTTTTTATGGTTAGGTTTTTTTTTTAATTCTGGTTTTTTTTTCAGAGGTTTTGCCCCTATTTTTCACATAACTTAAGTATCTAATATTTGGTTGCATGTAAGTTTGCAGTTCTATAAAGTTGACAGATGCAGCTATAAATCAGACCCAGACATGTTGTAGCTGCAGCTCAACGTCTGGAAGATATAAAGCTTATAAGTTAAAATTTTATAATTTTTTGCATTATTTTTTCACCAAATTATGGCTTTAAAAACTCAGGAAAAGTATTTGTATTTTGTATTTTTCCTTCCTAGCGCGACAAGCATATTACTACTTATAAATTAGGGCGGTAGTCACAACAATTGTAATATTTATTAACATTTAAACATTCAGAAAACATAGAAGAATTTATGAGTAATTACAGTTATAATTATAATTAAACTTATGTACTAACATTTACTGGCATAATATAGCATATTTAATTTGTAGAGGTCTCGCTCTCTCTTCACACATCCCCACTGTTAAAAGGTTTAAAAATTTTGTAGAGTTAGGCAGTGCGTAGATATTCCGGCTGAGCTGCATATCTATGCAAGAGGGTGTTCCCTCTGTGAACAAATTCTGCACTTAGAGGATGTGCACTGAGATAACCTACGTCCGGATTGGAGGCAATTAATGCATAATTTCTTGCCTTTTACGAACTCGAAACGCTCCAAGACGGGTATCACCCCAAATCCCTGGCAGTTTCCGATCGAATGGTTGGCGCCGCAATATATTGATCGCCTTTTCGGCCCTTGCGCCAGTAAATGAGGATCTGCTGGTTTTCTTGCTGGTCGAAGGCATGTCAAACTTCGGTTTGCCTCTTGCTTTGGATGACTCCTCTGCTAAAAGGTGTTGGTACCACCAGTTCAACATTTTTGCACAATCCGACCAGCCAGGAAGCTCATCATCGATAAGCTGCTCCTCATACTTTGTTTTCGTATATGGGTCCACCTTAGATATAATTGATCGTAATGAAGACGCTGAAAGCTTGGAAACGGCAGGTATGTCAAATAACTGGGCAAATGTCTCAAAGCATATTAAACACTTGTTGTCGTACACCCTCTTCAAACTTTCTAACGCCTTTGCATAGTTGGCATCTGACCTTTAAAACCCCTTTACGGTTTAGGCTACATCGGACAGGGGAGGGGATCTGTTGGTCGCTGCCGACATGTACAGAGCCTTTGTAATCACACACGTCTCTTCCAACGCCTCCCTATCCGAATTATCTAGGTCTAGTACATCGATCTCGGACTGCACGGCCATTGCTTTGTTAATATAAGAGTTCCATATTTCCAAAAGACATTCGATTTGTAATGGATCCAGCGAAATTGAACCCTCCTCAAATGCTATCCTCATTCGATTTATATCTTGGCTTATCTTCTCCAACCTCACATACAATTTTGTGAGTTTCGTGCTTTCACACATTCCGCTCCCAGTTGCCTTCTCTTCACTACGATCTTTAGAGATTTTGATTAACTTAATACCAAAGTTTGCTGTTTCTAACTTCTAAATTCCAATTGAAGAAATCAGACGAACTTGCTAAGAGAAGGCGACGATCACCTGATAAAATTCACTGCGTCAATTTCTTTAAATACCCACGTGTAAACGTATTAGGTTCGATGCGACAACGAACGAAATGGCTCGAACAGACAAAACGCAACAAACGCGACCGAGGTCTGTCACGGCGAACCAAGCTCGAACCACGTTCGATCTGCTATGAAACGGGTGCCTGGAGTTCCAATGCGCGCAACGCTAAGCTAAGCGTACGCAACCAACACCAAGCTTGGCTCGACACACTAAGCTCGAACCAAGTTCGAACCAATATCTTCGAATGTAATTCTAATGCGCGTAACGCACTCGATTCCTAAATTATAACAGCGTTGATTTAATTAATTCAAAATATAAGAGCGGATGATCAGCTCTCGTCAGAAACGACAATCTGGACGACACCAGTTAGAGAGTTAGCTGACCACGAAGCTGCGGGAGCAAAGTTACGACGAGTGTCTGTACTGTACTGAACTTAAGATAACCGTTTCATGTAAGGGCTTAAAAAGCGCGACAATTAGCTTACCGCTGCAAGAGTCAATGTTTTCTAAGCGAACGAAACGAAATGCGAAATAATGCAAACCAAGCTGCGAAAGAAGCGGTAAGCTGTGGCGTTGGCGCCTGCTAATACTCTTCTTAGGCCGAATCAAATTGACGATGTGATTTCGGCCGAAATTCCAGATCGGACAGAGGATCCTGAATTGTTTGAAGTGGTCACCAAAAATATGATTCACGGTTCATGTGGTGCGCTTAATTTGGGTTCAACGTGTATGGTTGAAGTGAAACGCTCCAAACGTTTTCCAAAAAATTTGTTCTCCGATACAGTGACGGGCAGCGATGGATATCTCGAATATCGGCGTTGATCAACTGAAGCTAATGGCCATTCGGTAACTTTGAGAGTTAACAAGAAGGAACGTGAGTCGTTTCTAGTCGCGACTCTACTTTTATACCCGTACTCAGTCAGTATATCAATTTGTGAGCTTATGATTGAACTTTAAATAAAAATTTTAAAATTTTACATTTTAAATTTTTTTGCTACATCTGTTAACTACATCTACATATAAAATGTAGATTATACATCTAGAACAAATATTCTACATCTACCATTTAGATTCTACATCTCCTCCGCGAGGGGGTGCTCGCGCCTTGCACAGGGCAGAGTGTGTGCGAGCGAGACAGAGAATGAATAGCGTCAGCATCGCCAGAGGAGGTGGGGGAAGCAACTTAAAATTAATTTCTTCATTCTGGCTATAATAATGATACGATTTAAATCAAATTCGGCGCTCTGGTAGATATAGTCATTAACTACGATACTGCGTTTTTAGTTTCATCGTATCTTTAAAATTGTGGAATCCACAGATTTTCGTCCTTTGTGAAGGCGGAGGGGGGCGTGGCAAAATTTGGACAGAAACTTGATTCAGTGTGATATCACATGAGTCTAGAAACAAAATTTGGTTGCTCTAGCTTTTATAGTCTCTGAGAACTAATAACGAACGACTTGTACAGATCGGATCATTTACATTTTAGACGTAGTTAGCAAATGTAGCAAAAAAATGTAAAATGTAAAAATTTCTTTTTAAATTTCAATCATAAGCTCACAAATTGATATACTGACTGAGTACGGGTATAAAAGTAGAGTCGCGACTAGAAGCGACTCCCGTTCCTTCTCGTTATCAATCAAGACGATGTTGTAAATTATGCAGTAGAATTTCTAAATTCATTGGATTTACCTGGATCGCTGCCTTATAAGTAAAAGTTTGAGCCACCATAATTATGCTGCGTAATTTTAATCCACCACGATTTTGCAATTGTACAAGACTTGCTGTGAAAAAATTTATGACTAATTTACTTGAAGCAGCTATTTTGACTGCCATATTTTATGGTTGTAAATCCGAGAATTCCGATGATTCCGACTGACATGCCATTTGATTTCAAGCGACTAAAATTTCCCATTCGTCTTGATTTTGCTATGACTATTAATAAATCTCAAGGACATTTGTTGAAAATTTGTGGTTTAAATTTGGAGCATCCGATATTGTCACATTTTCACTAGTAGGCAAAACATTAATTATTCATTGTACCGACGGCAAAACAAAGAATATTGCTTATCACAAAGCATTGCAATAAAATAAAATATGTTATTACATCAAAATTATCATTGTTTAATTTCGGTGAATTCTTAAACATTAAATTAGTAAGCAGCGAAGCGCGCGGTTCTGCAAGTACCTCTAAAATTATTTGCATCAGACTTGCTACCTTTCTTATGGAGAGGAATAATAAAAGATTCCATCCAGATCGGGGGAAGCATAAAGAATTAATAGATAGGGTAAATAGTTTAAGCAGGGGTCCACACAGAGCGTCGGCACAGTACCTGACTACACAACTGGGAACTCCAGGGACCTGTTGAAAGCACCGGCTTAACTAGTCGAAGATCATGAAGAAGTGAGCTTTTATTTAACAAGGAGCCGAAAATGCCGTTCTACCGTGGTAAACTGTATGGATACGGTTGTCCAGAGTAGCTTTCATGAGAATAGGTTCCTGTTCAAATCCGGTGGTCCGGGATGTATATTAGCTGGTTGGAGCTAAACTGATGGTACTTATAGTTAAGGAGGTTGGGTGCGGACACAGACGCTACAGACATTTCTTACTACATACTCTCCGAAGTGACGCATTCGGGTCCCGAATCTGCAACACCAGCAGCGATCGTTGCCCTTGGAGTAACAAACGTGATCAACTGCTGCACTGACTGAGTGGTCGGAGTTAGTTTTTCGGATGCCGGCGGACGAGAGGCAGTCGGCACTTGCAAGTCCCGCGGAGTAGACTTCTTGCACCTCGGATACTCAGCAAGAAGCTGAAAACTGCTGAACTGAGTTTCAATGGCCAAGAGCCGATCGTATTGCTTTTTAAAGCCCACGATCAGCTCTTTGAATCCAACACGCGTCTGCTCATGAACAAACGCATGTCATTTTTTACAGCACGGCATTCCTCCCAGCTATAACGCAGGCCTTTTTTTTTAATTGGTGTCTTTTACACTGCCCGAGAACCCAGCACATTTTGCATGCACTACGCTTTCGCGAAGCTAGCAAGGGATATTGGGCTGGTAATGGGTGATCTGCTTCTTGCAGGTTTTTTGGCACAAACGACAGAAAATCCATAGTAATAAGTCTTTTACTTTTTATTTGAGAAAAAAAATCCAAATTAAATAGCAATGAAACCAATGTGCAGAGCAAATATTTAAAGCAAAGCTTAAAGCGAAATGGGAAAAACTGAGATGAGAGAGCACAGAAAGTTACTAAAGCGAGAGAGAAAAAACAATTAGTTAAGTATAAGTTATAGGGAGAAAGTGATAGAAAAGCAAGGACAGGAGAGCTCCGCTCTCAGAGCGGGCTAACTACAGTTTGAGCGTACTCACTGAAAGCAAAGAACAAAATCACAGTACTAACCGACGCACAAAATAAATAAATAATTATTTGTATTACAAAATTTAACAGTCATGCAGTCACGGTAAAGGATAGATTTTAGATTTCAAGTTAATTGGAGAATATTTTATTATGGTATACTGACTAACACCCACTTGTTATAAAACAAAAGGAAAAATGCGGAGCGTAAAAAAAACCACGTCTGGTCACTACGAAAGCGAACGAACGATTGAGGAATGGTGTTCATAATAATGAACAGGATCTAGCACCAAGCACGGTGAAATTATCACAATTCTGGCGTACAGCGGGCAAGATGTTTATAGATATGAACAGAACCGACAGCAGTTCACGCCGCACATAAATACAGTCCACTTGAAGGAGGCCTACAAGCCCGCAGCTATCTCAACTCTAGCAGATCGCGGGCAAGATGTTCATAAACATGAACAGGAACGATACAGGCCACCCCATAAATAATACAGTCCACTTGAAGGAGGCCACTTGAGAAAAGGGACACCTAAATCTAGGATCGGTTCGACAATAAAGTCATCTACATGGGTCGCGTCGAACCCGAATCTGTCGACACACTTGTCGTACAGTCACACACACCTGTCACTAACAAGGATGATCGTGGGAACAAGTGCCGCACATTTGTTCTTTTCTTAACGTTGGTCTTAGTTTAATTATTTTAGAGTTTCCTATATATAGTGCATAAGTTTTGAGAATAAAACAGTTCGAATTTACAACTCGTCTCATCAACAACACCATTTGTGGTCCTTCGATCCGGACTCATTATTGAGAATAGTCTGGAGAATAGAAGTCGCATCAACAAATGGGAATGTCTTTCCAGTTCCAGCCCATCCAGGAAAAATAAGAGTCGTTAATTGTACTAAATATTAATTATTATAGACTTCCTTCTTTTTCGGGCTCATAAGCAGATCATTCGTTGGAACTGATTAGTCTGATTCAAATTCTCTATTAAATGCGTCATTTAACCGCACATGAGGTAACTATGTATCTCCATCTCCTCAGACGCCTTAAGATAAAGATTTATTGATTTCTCGATATAAAATTTATTCTGAAATGCCGACACGTTTTTTCTTGAAGGAACCAGACACACTTTTTTTGATAGATTTGGGGCTTTGAAATTGTTTGATGATATTTTTTTTAACGTTCCAATCGGTAAAACGTGATTACAAGTCGACACGACATTTCCGCTGTGGCCCAAATTGACTTTTTCTCATATATTTCGGGGTTTAAATTTAGTTAAAGAATTATCTGGAAAAATCTTGTTGTATAGAAATTTGCATTTCTAAAAGGCTGACAAATGCAGCTATAAATCCGACCCAGATACTGCAGCTTAACGTCTGGAAGATATAAAGCTTTCAAATTCTAATTTGATAATATTTGTTCGGTATTTTTTCACGAAATTTTTTTTGGTCAAAATTACGGAAAAAGCATTATGACTATGATAGACTATGATAGACTATGATATGATGCACTTTTGTTTGGAATTGGATATAGTTTTTATCGGCTTTTATTGAGATTTTAAGTAAACAATTTCGGTCGACCGTAATGCGGGCATGCATTTTTATTGGTTCTACACGAATATCATCCCTGATTCGGCCGACGAAAAATTTTCCGCGTCTGAGTACTATACCATTTACAGTTCGTAGTGATTCAAATGATGTTGCCCTACGAACATGTACCAGAAACAACCGCAAATAAAATGATTAATTATTCGTTGGATGAACTGTGTTCATACGGCCAAGATCATCAGTAGAATAATATCCGATGAAGCGTTCCAAGTTTAATAACGTGGCATCTCCAAGTAAAAAAAACATTCGTGCGAACGTATCGCTTTGACAAGCTGTAAAGAAACTGGTTAATGTTGTCGTTCGAGGTGTTTCAGCACGTTGAAAAGCATTCGACGCTGTTATATATACTCTTTGACCGTTCCCCAGATGCACCGCTAAATTTACAACAGTAGGATGACGTTCGGGAATAGTATATGCTAAATTGCCTCATTGCAGTTTAAATATAATAGCGCGTAGATTCATAGTCGGTACTGGAACGATCCAACTGTTGTCGACCACGAAATCGTTACCTTTAATTTTTTTTTATATCACCGATACAATGGATAAAAATCAGTGGTTATGGTCTCCGCCGTAAATTTTCGTGGATAACGCTTAGCGCACTTGCCCTCGACCATGCACGGTGATAGCGAACATGATTGCCACACGGTCCATGAATCATATTCGTAATAACAACATGTACACAGGTCTAAATCTCTTTAGGAATCAGGAATCTCTGCACATATGTATTATATTATCTATTTGATCTGGTCGAACTCTTTTGACTAACTAAATAAGAATTTGTGCATGCCTCGTTTTTGCCATTCGATTGAATACATCCAGCATCGATGACACTTTTCATACGAAAAATCAAGTTAAGTGAGCATACGTTTACTAAATTACTAAATACTAAAATGGAGATTTCCCGAGCCGTAGTTGCTTTTTCCAATGTCTTTGTTTCATTGCTCTCTATTATATAAAATAATTTAGTGTTTTTTTGAGTCGCAATCCGGTATTATATTTTTTGTGCGAGGGCGGATATAAATATATAATCAGGCAGGCTCCAGTTTTCACTTACTTGTGCGTTTTACATTTTCAGACAGAGTCATACATTTCTTATAGTGTTATGATATTAGACTTAGACAATTTTGCTGCGTAGAGAGGGACAGCATGAGAGACTAAAAGCATTATTATTGTTTGTAGCCGTCTCTAGACACGTCTAATCGCTTTCAGTTGAATAACTGCTTGAGACCAAAATTATATTTTCCAGAAAAACACAGCCACCAAGCCAGCAAAATTGTATCCGCAAAGTAAAAAAATCGATTAATTCTGCAGTAGCGCTCAGTAGTGCCAACTCAACTGGATCGCCAGCTTGACGCATATGTATATAATGCTCTCGCTCTGACTGCAGGCAGTTCCAAAAAGGCCGTACTCGAAGAGTTAAATACACTTGTAGCAGTGTGATATCACATGAGTCTCGACAAATTTTGCCTGCTTCATCTCTTCTAGTCTCTGAGATCTAGGCGCTCATCAAGAAGGACAGACTGACAATGTTATATCGACTCGGCTATTGATGCTGATCAAGAATATATATACTTTATGGGGTCGGAAACGTTTCCTTCTCTATGTTACACACATCCACTTTTACCACAAATACAAATACAATACAATACAATACAATCAGGCAGGCTCCGGTTTTCACTTTCACCAAAAAATGTAATTTACTTTTCAAAACGAAAAGTTAGGCGCTCCCACACACGTGAAATTCATGACTTTTAAGTTTTGAAAACGGCAGAGCAAAAACAAAAAGTGAATTGCTCCGAACAGCTGTGGCAGCCCGATTTGGCTGTCGATAAGTCTCTGTTTAACATAACAGAGGCCTTTTTGTATGAGCTATCACGAACGCGTGGGTATAACAGCAGTAAATTTCGCGCTTAACAGTACAAAGTGTAAACGAATTCACAAAAGTGGATTCCAGAGCGCGTCGAAATGAAAAATCATACTTTTTGCTGAAAAGTAAAACACAAAGTGAATGTGCAAACCGGAGCCTGCCTGAATAACTCTTTTTGAGTACGTGACGTACTACGTGTATAAAAATGTAAGATGTAAAATATTTTAAAAGTCTCAAAATACATCGCGTAAATTAAATGCCTCTTTTATTTTTTGAATTGATTTTTGTATTATAAGCCGTAATTTTAAAATCAAAAAATTAATTTTCTGCATTTACATTTTAAAATTCAAATTCAAAGTGGCGGGAAACAGCTGTCTTAACCCAGCTGTTCTGCTACGACCACAATTTAACTGATTTCTTCGCAAGGCTCCGATATCCATTTCGGACACCAACGAAACATCTGATATGTCAAAATTGTCTCAGACACCAAAACTCGGGAGTTAGATAGTTTGTGGACTATCCTCTGGGAATTCGTTTATGATAAGTGTTTTGCAAAACTCATGCAGAAAGTGCACACCCTGCATTAAAAAGCGCATCGTTGTTTTCGGCATTGCGAACAAAGAGTCACTAATTGGCTCAAAAGGATTTACAAGGGAGTTTTTTCCCAGGAATACATCCCGGACACATTGCTCCAGACCAAAGTCGTCTTTATACCCAAGGTACAACGATCATCGAAGCAACCCTCAACTGTAAGGAATACACCTTAGTAGCCTTCCTAGACATAGAAAGCGCTTTCAACAACATCGACCCGACCGCCATCACGGGTGTACTGACGGACCTGTGGACTTATTCCCGGACGGTGAATCTTGTCAAACAGATGCTTCAATGCAGGACCGTTCAGGCCTGACTGAGGACATCAACGTCCACTAGGTTTGTTAGCAGAGGCACACTAGAGGGCGGAGTCCTTTCGACCCGCATCTGAAACATAGTAGTAAACGAATTGCTGCGGGTGATAGCGGGGGTGGTTGCTGCATGCTAGCGTACGCAGATGATGTTGTCATTGCATTGTCTGGGAACTTTTAACAGACGCCATGCGTTTGCATGATAATTACTCTAACCTGTCTAAAACAATAAAGTGCTTTTACTATTACGTACAAGTTTCCGACACTGACTTCCCAAATCTCTGTGGAGAAACGCTAGCTTTAGCCAATATGCCAGGTATATGGGCCTAGTGCTCGGCAGAAAACTCGATTGGAAACTGAGCATAGAGAAGGCCACAAGGACCCTCTGTACCTTCAGAGAAACCATTGGACTTGAATGGGGAAGGACTCCTTTATAGTTCGGTGGTTCTGCACCGCTATCATACGTTCAATCTTGATGAATGGAGTGGTGGTATGTAGGCCAACTCTTTACAAGAAAACTTGTCTTAGCAAACTCAGCCGTGCTCAATGCATGGCAGAGCTATGAATAACTGGTGGGGTACGCACAACCGGATGATCTCGTGGAACTGAAGATACAAAAATAAAAGTCTGAATTTTTGAACTAAAGTAACCAAAAAAAACCAAAAATTCAGAAGGATGCCAATTTGAAATTCATGACATACACAACACAAAAATTTTAAAGCCTATTGAATCTGTCATGATACCTATCCATAGTTAAATTAACTCCATCAAACAGGTTTCGTTTTTCACTTACTTTTGTGTTTTTCGCATTCAGCCAAAAGTCATACTTTTCATTTCAAGGCGATATGACATTCGCAAAAGTGTGGCTTATTTGCTCCAGTAATGTTAGGCGCAAAATTTACTGTTGTTATATCGACGCGTTAGTGCCAGCTCATGCAAAAGGGCCTCTGTTCTGTTTAACAGAGACTTATCGATAACAAAATCGGTCTGCGTCAGCAGTTCTTTGGAATTCACTATTTTGAATTGCCCTGACCAATTTTTTCAGATCCAATTAAGAGGTTGGTTTAAATTTTGAAGATTTGATAAAACTAAGAACGCAGCATCGTAGAGAATGACCATATCTACCAGTTTGCTAAATTTGGTACAGATCGGATCATTATTATAGCCAGAATGAAGAAATTAATTTTCAGTTGCTTCCCCACCTCCTCTGGCGTTGCTGACGCTATTCATTCTCTTTCTCGCTCGCACACACTCCCTGTGCAATGCCCGAGCACCCCCTCGCGGAGGAGATGTAAAATCGATATGGTAGATGTAGAATGTTTGTTCTAGATGTATAATCTACATTTTAGATGTAGATGTAGTTAACAGACGTAGCAAAAAAATGTATAATGTAAAATTTTAAAATTTCTATTTAAATTTCAATTATAAGCTCACAAATTTATATACTGACTGAGTACGGGTGTAAAAGTAGAGTCGCGACTAGAAGCGACTTACTTTCCTTCTCCTTTTCCCTTTGTTTGTTCCATCATTGTTTTCCACCCATCAGCCAAGAAGTCCCTGTAAAGTTAAATGGGCCCACAAAAAATTTCACATCTAGTAATAAAATTATCTAAAATTATTATTTCCAAGGAATATGAATTTATGAATTTATATTTTCCCGCCGTGCTTCATTGTAAGCAACATCTGGTTTTTTTTGTTTCTAGTGGTTCACTCGATAGGCACAACAAAAATTGAACAGTCGCAACTGAAACGCAACCATAAGTCAGCTTTTTCCACCACAAGGCTCCTATGGTAAGCCTATGTAAAAACGAGAAGGAACGTGTGAGTCGCTCCTGGACGCGACTTTACTTTTATACCCGTACTCAGTCAGTATATAAATTTGTGAGAATTTTAAAATATTTTACATTTAACATTTTTTTACATCTGCATCTAAAATGTCGATTATACATCTAAAATGTATATTATACATTGTGTATGTAATTCAGAGTGTGTGCGAGCGAGAAAAAGAATAAGCAGCGTCCGCAGCGTCTTAGGAGGTGGTGGAAGCAACCGGCTATTATAGTCATCCGATCTGACTCAGATTCGGCAATCTGGTAGATATTCTCCACGATACTGCGTTTTTAATTTTTAGTTTGGTGGCTGCGACAGATTTTCGTTTGTTGTGGGGGCTGGGAGAAATTTAGAAATACACTTGTAGCAGTGTAATATCAGATGAGTCTCGAAAAAAAATTTGGTTGCTCTACCTCTTATATTCTCTGAGAACTAGGCGTTAGACAAGACGGACAGACAGACAGACGCACGGACGAACATACAGACATGGCTCTATCGACTCGGCTATTGATGCTGATCAAGAATATATATACTTTGTGGGGTCGGAAACGTTTCTTTCTCTGCGTTACACACGTCCACTTTTACCACACATACAATATACCCCTTAACTCTTCGAGTACGAGTATAAAAACTGATTTTTGCCCAAAACTCAACCATAGTGTATAACAAGTGTTCAGTCGCAGAACAAAGTCTACATAACATTACAAGAAAATACTAAACATTGTCACATACAAATACTCATAATTAGAATTGTACATGTCATTTCATATGTTTTCAAATAGGACTACACGAAAATTACATTAGCCTCTATGAATAGACAATAGCACTTGTAAATGAGAACCCTCTAAGAGGAATCAAGCAATAAACTGTCTGATTTGTGACGGTCAAGTACCTAAGTATGTATGCACATGCACCCGAATGCGATCCGCCGCATAGGGTAAGGTTACCCTATCTAAAAATACTTACTCACAGGGAGCCTTGTTGCTTCCTTTCCCATACAAAAAGCTTACCTCTGTTAGCTATATAAGTCCGATGATCCTATTGGGCTTTGAGGTGGCTCAGAGGAGGCCTAGCTGAGGCCACCGGACGGGTCGCGGGTTGCGGATAGCGAACGGCCTACCCTGTGGGTAGGTCAACTGTGAATAAGCGGGCATCCCAAAGAGACCCAACTAAGTTGACTCTGAAGGAGAGCACCGAAAAAAGCACTCCCGGACAGCCAGCGGGTGTTCGCGAAGCAGCAACACCGACGATGCGCTTGTGGTGCCGCCTTTCATTAAGTAGCTCACACACTCCCTCTCCCCACACATACCTACCCACATCCCAACCCCAACACTCACCTCACACCGGGCCGGACTAAGGTGTCATTCGACCCGTGCCAAGAGTCAGCCTGTCTGGGGGCCGGTATAAAAACTAGCCCAGTCGCAAACGGAGAGCTCAGGGACTTGGCAGACCCCTGTTCTAATGATGCCTTACCCGGGTAGTGTGGAGCTCTGCCGTGGTGGACCGTTCCCCTTCTCTGCAACTCGTGGGATCTATATGGACAAATTACAAATTACAAATAAAAACAAAACAAAGGAGGAAGGCACTCCCCAAATGCCGACTGGGAGGAATCCCAAGCTGGAGAAGGCAACGGCCCAAAGGCCTGGCCTGACCCGCTCCAAAGCAGGGAAGACCTGCACGGCGGAAAACACTGGCGTGAACCTGGTGGGGTCCCATCCCGAATCGTGAGTGGGCGGCACGTCGAAACCCAAAACGGACACCTTGGAGAGGCAGCTAAGCAATACTGCGGCTGCCCGACCTTCTGGTAAAGTGGAGGGTGACGATCTGCCGTCAGCTAGTGCGAAAGCCAAGTACTCGTACGCCGAAAAGTGGAGTGCAGGGCACATACTCCGTCGGCAGAAAAGGAGCACGGAGACCAGCCCATCGGCCGAATAGCTGAAGAAGGTGGAGTGGGTCACAGCGGTACTTCCGGACTTCGGCATGAAGCCACCGAGGGAGGCCGTCCAAACCAAGCGACAACGCTCGCAAGAGACGCCAGGACCCACTGCGAAGCGCTCAAGGGTCCAGGCAAATATATCCTTCGCGCCGACCGCCGACCGCTACTTCGAGCTGCTGGAAAAGGAACCTGGATCACCCCCAGTCTGCAAGGATATGGGATGGTTCCAGGGAAACATAAAAATTGTAGTCTGCGCAGACGAGCGCTCCGTACAGCTATACAAAGCAGCGGAAGTGCAAGTCGGAGAGTCGGAGGAGGCGCTGGCCCCGATAGAGGCAGACAAAGGAGTGCTGAACTTCGGCTTCAGCTCAGTCACCATCAAGGTGTACAAGTCGGACGCAGCGACCGGGGAGCGTTCTGTCGACAACCCAGTCGAGCAGGACGTTGCCTCGAAAATCGAGGCACCCGACAACGAGCTGGAGCCGGAGCAAGACGGCTACTCGACAGACTCGACTCTCATGAGAGACTTCGAGGCCATGTGTCACGGCGAGGTGAGCGACGACTCAGACGCGGACACAACAGTGGTGGAGGTTGGTCTTAAGGATGTCTCTAAGACTTCTACAGATCAATCTCCACCACTGTAAAGCAGCATCTGCTGCCCTCATACTCCGCTTGGACGCGAGCGGAGCGGAGATGGCGCTAATCCAAGAGCCTTGGCTGATTGTAGCCCAAACTGAAGGTAAAATTCGTCCCTGCATATTGACAAGAAAGCACCTAAATATCTTTCTGCTCCATAATTTTAGCAATGGCGACAACACGGCGGCTAGCCTAGAGCTACAGGGGACACACCTAAACCTGGTGTCGTCCTACATGGCTCACGAGGAGAGCGATCCTCCAAGTAACCTCGTTCGCAAGATCACATGCGATAGTGAAAGGTCGGACACAGGCCTTTTAATAGGCTGCGATGCCAACGCTCACCACACCCACTGGGGGAGCTCGGACACAAACGTAAGGGGTGAGTCACTCTTTAACTTCATTCTAAACTCCAATCTCGTTATCTGCAATCGAGGTAACGACTCTACTTTTATCATAAAAAACCGACAGGAGGTTATTGACCTCACCCTGGTGTCTCACAAAATGTCAGACATAGTCAAAAGTTGGAGAGTCTTAGAGGACCACTCCTTCACCGAACATAGGTATATCGAGACAATACTATCTCTCGAGAGCCCAAAACCTACGGACTATATAAACCCCAGGAAAGCCAACTGGGATCTATATAGGACAAGCATGGAAAGATTACTCCCTCCCACACCACCAAAATGTCCGGACTCTCCGGACGATTTAAACAGCCTGGTAAATAGCTTCACCGAAGCGTGCAAAAAGTCCTTCGCGGCAGCATGCCCCTCAATCAGACCAAAAGGGAAAAAGAAACCCCCTTGGTGGTCAAAAGAAATAGATATCCTACGTAAAAACTGCAGGTCTCTTTTCAATAGAGCTAAAAGCGGCAGCGAGGAGGATCACTGGGCAAACTACAAAAGCAGTCTAGCCCTATACAAAAAGGAAACTAGGAAGGCAAAAAGAGCTTCTTGGCAAAAATTTTGCTCCGAAATTGAGGACACAACGGAAGCCGCGAGGCTACGTAAGATCCTATCAAAAACAACCCCCTCGGTGGGATACCTCAAGAGGGTGGATGGTACGTGGACGAACTCGAGCGAGGACTCCCTACACATCCTACTTGAGACCCACTTTCCCGGGTGAACTACCATCGAGCCGGCAGCACCCACAAGTGAGGGCCCGATAACCTCGATGGCACACATTCTCTCAAAACGGAACATAAGCTGGGCGGTAAACAGCTTCAAGTCCTTTAAATCTCCTGGTCCAGACCAGGTCTTTCCGGCACAATTACAGAAAGCCGGGAATATAGCCATTAATTGGTTACAATGTATCTTCAAGAAGATACTGGTAGTGGGAAGAATTCCTCAGCTTTGGCTCAAGGCTAAAACAGTCTTCATCCCAAAAGCAGGGAAAGCCTCTCATACAACCCCAAAAGACTTCAGACCAATAAGTCTATCGTCCTTTCTTCTCAAAACTTTTGAGAGACTAGTCGGGCTACAGCTGAGATCAACCATAAATCCTCAGTGGCTGTCAGGCGCACAACATGCCTACCAGAAAGGAAAATCCACGGAAACGGCACTCCATGAGGTAATCTCAGTGGTGGAGAAATCCTTAAGCGTCAAGGAATACTCCCTAGTTGCGTTCCTCGACATCGAGGGTGCCTTTAACAATGTCAATCCGGGGGCCATCACGGAGGCCCTGACTGACCTGGGGGTGGATCATCACTTGGTGCTGCTCATTGATCAATTGCTCACATGCAGGACGGTGACATCATCGATGGGATCTTCCACTCAGTCAAGGTATGTCAACAGAGGCACCCCGCAACATAGCAGTCAACAAGATTCTATGCAACCTGGAAGGGGGGGCTGCAAAGTGGTGGCATACGCGGATGACGTTGCCATTATCTTTTCGGGAAAATTCCCTCAGACACTTTGCGATCTTATGACCGCAAAACAGAGATTATAAATATGGAGGGGTTGCAATTTCTTTTAAAAAGCACATCCATACAACACACCTAACGATATCATTATTGCTAGCACTATCAATCAAAATCCAAACCTCACAATAGTTTCTGTCTACTTCCTTGAGTATCCTTAAGTATGGATGAGTTTAAAGTGGAAATTAAAAATCTCATAGAATGTGAAAACCGGAGCCTGCCTGAATGTATTTGTATTGGGTGATTTCAATCCCAAAAAAGAGATTAGCTGGGGAAAAGCTAGGTGAAAATTTGTATTTGAGTCCACGGACAATGTAGGATTTTCTTGCCTTAACACAGGCAGCCCTACATTCAGAAGACACATTGGTGGTCAGCAGGGTTTTGTACTGGACTTAGCATTTTCTAATGCTGGTCTAAATGCATCCTGGGAATGCATGACTGTTTTTGTTGTGGGAGTCACCATCATCCGGTAACCATAAAGGTTATTGAAGTCATGTAGAAATCCAGACATTTTTTTAGCCAAGAACAGATTAATGAAAAATATTGGATCAGCAAAGTTAAATGCATGTCTCAGGCAGGCTCCGATTTTCACTTTCACCAAAAAATGTAATTTCACCACTCGTGAAATGCAAGATTTTTCCGTTTTCAAAACGGCAACAAATTTCTCGCCGAAATGAAAAGTAAACGGCTTTTTATACAACTAAACAAAAGAATTGCTCCGATTTGCCCGATTTGGCTATCGACATAACAGAGGCCTTTTTGTATGAGGCACCAGCGCGTGGGTATAACAGCAGTAAATTTTGCGCTTAACAGTAGAAAGTGTGAACGAATTCACAAAATTGTATTTCAGAGCGCCTTGAAATGAAAAGTATGGAGCCCTTCTGATTGTCTCGTTATTTTTAATGATTTCTTAAATATTTTTTTCTCGTATTTTTCAGGGGTGTCCACAAAGTGGCCCACCATTACAAAAAAAAAATGTTCACTGTAGTAAATTCTTGAAAACATTTTTCTGTATGGAGGAATCAATTTAGTTCCTACATTGACAGTTACCTAATACCTCTAGAGTTTACTTGCTACACATATGTTTGCAAAACAAGCAGTTGGTCAAAAGTTATGAGAAAAAACAAAACTATTTCCAAAGGCGGCACCTCGCCCTTTTTGATAAAACATTGATGAAAATAGCTTAAAGAACGTGTTTTTGTTTAAGAAATGTTTCGGCACTTGCTGCATTTTAAGGTCTTATTTATTCTGTCTTGACTTTCAATGATTTTTGTTGGTTGAATTTAAGGCAATCTATGGGAAAATTCTAGTGTGCATAATTATTTATACAAGTATTTAATACTTTAACTTCAGAGCGCCACTTGACTTTTTAAACTATTTAATTTATATATTACAGAAAACTCTTTTGCCAGAAATTTCTTACCTCCTTGCTCATCCAACATAACAATGCTTCGCATTCCAACTTCCGCGCTCTAAATAGAAATACATGTTTATTTTGAAATTAGTAGCACACGCCGTAAATAACCAAAAAAACACTATATTTTTTCTTAATTTTATTAAGAACATAATTTAAATTTTAAAATTCGGCATGCCGAAGAATTCTTGCAACTGTGTAGATTTTGTTTTTATTAATACATTAAAAAGGTCTTTACAATTTTCTGCAGTTATTCTTATCGGACTTAAGTTAGTAAATACATCTGAACACATAAGCTTCATATGTATGTATATGGATGTCATTTTGACTAGCACGCAAAATCGAAAATTTGCAAAGCTTTAGGCTTTTGAATTAACCATTGCGAGCACATCTGCATGTGTAAAGTGAATTCCCATTTTTCAGTATTAAAGATTTTTAAGTTAAAGGTGGATTTAAGCTTTAGATATACATAGTTATGTAAGAAATGTATCGTCCTGTAATTTAGTGAACGTTCGTGGAGTAAAATATTGTGGTGGGTGTCAGTGGTGCGTCCAAAGATTTAATGTTCTACTCCTCCAACAAGCAACGAGCCATATTAATTATATGGAGTAAACCTGCAAACCATTGCGTGTGTGTGTGCCGACCACTGATATACATATATACATAAAACAAAGAAACAAAACAAAAACAAAAAACACGTTCGTCCAACCGCTTATAACTCGCGAACGGCTGTACCGATTTTCATGGTATTTGATTTGTTGAATTTTTCTCTAAGCAGGTAAACAGAGTAGATTGGAAAAACTATGGAAAAAGCGACCACGGCTCGGAAAATTGTGATTTTAGAACGGCTGTACTGATTAATCATGGTTTTGATTTTTCGAGTTTGTCTCCGTCAACAATACCAAAATAACGAATAAAAGCATTGGAAAAAGCGACCGTGGCTCGGAAAATCGATCTCAGAAAACGTTAGCACTTTTGTATGAAGTAGGCCTTTCCAGGGCTATCAAACGTTTGCTTGATTTTTATACCCGTACTCAAAAAGAGTTAAGGGGTATATTGTATTTGTGGTAAAAGTGGATGTGTGTAACGCATAGAAGGAACATTTTCCGACCCCATAAAGTATATATATTCTTGATCAGTATCAATAGCCGAGTCGATAGAGCCATGTCTGTCTGTCCGTCTGTCCGTCCGTCTTGAAGAGCGCCTGGATCTCAGAGACTATAAGAGCTAGAGCAACCAAATTTTGTTTAGAGACTCATATGATATCCCAGTGCTACACCGCCCCCACAAAAGACGAAAATCGGTGGCAGCCACAATTTATAAGATACGATAAAACTAAAAACGTAGTATCGTAGAGAATGACCATATCTACCAGATTGCCAGATCGGATTATTATTATAGCCAGAATGAAGAAATTAATTTTCAGTAGCTTCCCCCACCTCCTCTGGCGCTGCTGACGCTGTTCATTCTCTTTCTCGCTCGCACACACTCTGACCTGTGCAGTGCACGATCGCCCCCTCGTGGAGGAAATGTAGAATCTAAATGGTAGATGTAGAATATTTGTTATAGATGTATAATCTACATTTTATGTATAGATGTAGCTAACAGATGTAGCAAAAAAAATTAAAATTAAAAAATTTTTTTTTTTAATTTTAATTATAAGCGCACAATTTATATACTACTGACTGAGTACGGGTATAAAAGTAGAGATGCGACTAGAAGCGACTCACGTTCCTTCTCGTTTTTATAGAAATTGTTGCAAAAAAAAAAAAATTCATATAGTCAAGATTGACTGCTGCTGATAAAATAAATGCTTTCGCCACTTCATCAAATCCGTGGCTTTTTGTGAAGAAACTTCAACTGGCAGCAAACATAAGAGTTGCTGCTGAATATTTTTCCAAGCAATTGCACACTGTCGGTAATGGCCGTGATCCTGTCGACGAATCGAGAATCGAAATCCTCCGAATTTTTGCAATTTCATCTCATTGAAAGATGAGAAGTATTCCGAACATCATTGCTAACCACAAAAATAACTAATGGTTAAGCGTGGGTGCAATTTTGGCGGCTAATAATACAGATGTGGATGACTTAAACAATCATTCAAATCTATTGAGTGTGTAACAAACGAAGACGAAAAAAATATCATCAAACAATTTCTTAGCCCCAAAGCTTTCAGAAAAAGTTGGTTTTGTTCCTTGAGGAAAAATCGTGTCGTGTAGTCTTATTCAACTGAATTTTGAAACTCCTTGGATGTGCCTTGTTTATAACCGAAAAACTAACAACTGAAGGCAGGCTCAATAGTCATGCTTCGAAATCTAAGCCCACCAAAACTGTGCAGTGGAACTGATGAGTAATGTGATTCACGAGACGATTCTCAAAGGAAAATTAAAAGAAGAGTTAGTCTTTATTCCGAGGATTCCAATAATCCCAATGGATCATCCCATTGAGTTAAAACCAATTCAGTTCCCGATTCATCTTGCCGTCGCCATGACGATTGATAAATCACAAGGCCAATCCTTGACTGTTTGCGGTCTAAACTTAAAAAGTCCATGTTTTTCTCATGGCCAGTTGTACGTGGCATGTTCACGTGTCGGCAAATCATCCTCTTTATTTGTTCTTGCGCCTGATATAAAAACAAATAATGTAGTATAAAAAAAGGTGCTTCAATGAAGAGCTGATTTCGATTCCATTTAAATAATCATATTGAAATTTGAGTCGATATAGCGATGTATGTCTGGCTGTCCGTCTTGTTTGAGGCCTAGTTCTCATCGACTGTAAAAGCTAGTCGTTTCCAGACTCATATTATATCACACTGAATCAAGTTTTTTTTTTTAATTTTTCCCCCTTCAGCCCACCTCTTCCAACGCGTCAGTAGCTACTCATTTTCTTTGTTTTTTGTTTATATTTGGCAGCGCACCCTTCCGCCTTCACAAAGATCGAAAATCTGTGGAAATCCGAAAACGCAGTATTGTAGAGAATTACGTATTATGGTCAGAACGAAGAAATTAATTTTCAGTTGCTAACCTACCCCTTCCAGCACTGCATCCGCTACTCTGTTTCACTTTCACTCACACACTATGCCTCGTGAAGTGTACGTGCGCCTTTTGGCGGAAAGATGTATAAAACTACTCAAAAAAATCGAACTTTTTTTTCCTCAAGGATCCAAACAGACTTTTTCTGATAGATTTGGGGCTTTAAATTTGTTTTCAAAATTATTGTTTTTTAAGGAGAATTTTTTTTTGATGCTTTTTCCAGAGTTAGCGCTTCTTAAGCGCATAACTTACGTGTGGTTGTACAGAACTTTACTATTCTGAAAAGATAATTGAAACAGCTAGAAATAAAGTCCAAACAGTTTGTGATTTCAGCTTACCGTTTTGGAAATATAATGCATTCAAATGCAAGAGTTATGATTTTTTTACGGTATTTTTTTTTTACTTTAAAAACTCAGGAAAACTAAAAAAAAATCTATGCAGAACCGCTCGAGCTAAAATTCGTTAACCAAAACTAAAAAAAAGAAAAAATACCGTTTGAAAGGTTGCGGGCCCAACTGCCAATTGGGAACAAAGCAAACGAAAAGGGTTGTAATTTTAGCTCCACCGTCTTCTCTCCATACATTTTAACGAACAATACCTGAAACGACGCCCAACTAATGCACGTATATTTTTTCTACTTTTCCTGAGTTTTTAAAGTCATAATTTCGTCGAAAATACCGCACAAAAGCATAATTTTTGCATTTAAAGCTTAATATTTCACAAACGCTAAGCTGAAATCCCAAAATGTTTGGATTTAATTTCTAGCTGTCTTAATTATCTTTTCAGAATAGCAAAGTTCTTGAACGTAAGATATTTAAGTATTGTGAAAAAATAAAACGCTATCTCTGAAAAAATCTTAAACCAAAAAAAAAGTTTTCAAAAATTCTTAAAAAAAAAATTTGCCATATAAAAAAATATATATCATCAAACAATATCCAAGCCGTCGGGTAGTGTAGTCTTAATGGTAGATGACATGTGAAAAAAAAAATTAAATAAAATATGTAATTTTAATTTAAAAATGTTAACAATAATCAAAGTCAGATGACTACATGATATAAATAGATAGGGTTTCGCGATTTTCAATGGTATTAAAAGCCTAAGCCTAAGGAAAGAAGGGATAGACCCGAATCTATCCCTTCTTTCCTGATAATGTTAACTAAACATGCCCACTCAAGTATTTTCAACCTCTAATAGAACCCGTTATCCAAGTGGACTCCAGTCGAACTGGTGAGACAGAGGGTAGCCGAAAGTCGGTGGATTTATAAACCTAACAAAGCTTGGTTTGGTATACTACTATGAAAGCAAATCCGCTCAAAACAATGACAGAGTATCACACGGGACCACGCTGTTCAGATAATGTCAAAATTTGGCGTGAGTTTCCATTAGAAATAAAATTATTTTTTGAGCGCCCAGCCTGTCTGCTGCTTAGACTTCCGCAGATGTTGTCTGACTCTGTTATTTAAGAAAGTTTAACAAAATATTTTGATAAAACTTTCAGTAAAATATCGCAAAACAATTTGAGAATAAGCAAATTAGCAAAAATTCTAATTCGTCCAAAAACTTTTTAAAATTGTCTCGTAAATACACTCGTACGTTATAAATATGTCTATGAAATACATATTTAATTTCCATGAATATGGAATATAGATATATAAAATCTGGATCACTCGTGATCACAGGTGAAAAATATCATAAAATACTATATTTATTATAAGTGTCGATTCCATAATTAACATATTATGTTCATTTTTTGTGCTTCTAGAATGGAGAGAGCATTATATGAATTTATACAAAGTAAAGACAATCATAAATACTTTTATTGCCACAGCTAAGTCCATGGACAATTTTATATGTGGATCTGTTTAAGATCCTACTTTCTTATGAAATTGTGTCCGTGCCATTCTAAATTTAAATATCGTCCTTTTGCCGCCCTCAATTAAGTGCACTTCACCATTATATTTTAGTTGGCGATGAGTGCTTATTAATTTGACCAGCTAACGATGCAAACCAGTCAATGACAATTTATTAAATTTAATTAAAAAAGGACACATTTTCAAAATAATCTAGAAACAAAATAAAAATATATATATTGATTGGCAAAAGCGCCTACATTCGTTGGGATGTCTTGGCTCAACAGATAAAGCCGTAAGTCATACGCATTTTTCCGAATACTGTAAAAACTCATATAATAAATTTAAAAAAAGTAAATATAATAAATAAATTTTCAGAATATGTACTGTGTAGGTACATATATAATAAATATAAAAAAAGTAAATAAAATAAATTTTGTTTGCATAGTGTATCGATTTTAAACCACCAATGAAAAGTAAATAATTATATTTTTATCTCATTAAAAAAAATGTTTATCGTATAAGCGTTTAATATGTATGTTATATTATTGTGATATATTGTTCTGTTAGCAGTGGACTCACCTCCTTGATCATCAAGGGCTACAAGTGTACGTATTCCTGCTTCCTTGCTCTGTTGTGCAGCAAATTGGAATGTAAATAATTTTCAAAAGTGTATCAGTATAAGTCTGTGTTAATATTGTTTAGGTATGTATGTATATAGTTTAATATATATATATATATATATATATGTTCAAAATTCGATAAACAGAATTGACTTTTAACGTATTTAAAAAAATGTTAAAACCTAAACAAAACTGTTTGACTCGTATAAATGTATGTGAATGTAGTACGCTTTGCTACGGTTTAACAGGATACGAAGAAGCATCAATAATTATTGATTGTAATTATATATTATATTATATTATAATTATAATTATATATAATTATAATTATATATAATTATAATTATATATAATTATAATTATAATTAGAAGGGAAGGTTAGCTCCGGTGAACCGAAGCTTAAATACATTAAAAGTTTTTTTGAATTATTTGTAAAGCTTTGAAAGCCTATAATATTTACATTAGAAGCCGGTTGAAAATAACTTTAATATGAGTAGTTGTCGCTTTTTTCCGACTTTAAAAAAATGTTTAATCGGTCTTTCTATTGATAAATCGACAAAGCAAAAGAAAGTCAAAATTATGCGAAGAAAGCAGCATAGTCGCAGTTAACTTTCGTGTTCTTCTACTTTCACCAACAGAAAAACTCAACATACTTATGCACAGATTAATTTAGAGTTCGTCAAGTCTAAGTGTCGACATAGCGGCCGCCAACATTATATATTATTGCATAGAAACACAGCGACTGATAGTGACTGACTGATGTATAGGGTTACCGCTATCCAAGCCTTAGCCTTCTTCACCCCTTCTCCATTTTTATATCAGGATTACCCTTCCACTTCACACTCTCTGAATTTTGAACAGAGTCATGGTTAATCTGGCTATGTCGATCGCGACAGTCCGAAAAAAATCAATCAACTTGCTTGGTATGTATTGATAAATAAAATTCTCAAGTTAAGTAATAGGGCTTCGTTTAGCTTGTCAGCCAAAAAGACATAAAAGTGTGTAGGGAAAAGGTTTAAACTAACAAATGCTTTGAATGTGCAGGTGTAATAGTGTCCTATGTTTTTTATATAGCTTTTATATTATATATTATATATATCTCACCCCTACATTACATATTTTGGAAACTGGATAATTCAGGTACTTTTTTATCTGATTCTACAGAATCCCAAAAGGCCACCAATGACACATACCTCTTTTAAAATTTTTCAAACTACGAGGGATCCTATTTATGTTTCTGGCCTAGGTCACTTCTAGTCATATAAGAAACAAAACGGTCATTTGCACAAACAAATTTTGAGTTTTATTAACGATAAATCCAAAATTCAGCTCAGGCAAAAATTGAAATTTACATATGAAAATTTCTTTGTAATGATTTTCTACCATATTTGAGGTGAATTTTTAAGCCAAGAATGCTTAGATCAGATTAGTTAAATTTTATTGAGGAAGCACCATGGCTTGACAATGTAAAAGACTGGTATCGTGAATTGACCCGTAGCCCGGATTAAGGCCTGTTTTAGAGATACTTTTTCCGAGTGCCAAAAGTGTTGTGAAATTAGGTTAAAATTTCTCAAAAAGGGGTTAAATGTTCATACAGAATGTTAACAAAAAAAAAAAAGATTCAGACGCCTATGTTGTGTTTTTCATAGTTAGGCCAGAAACTTAAATAGCAGCCTACGTATTAGCTGTTGGTCTAAGATGCTACGTCATCAGGTTTTTCGAGGAATGGTGTTGTGACCTGTTATTTAACCGTAGATGTTCAGAAAAATGGCCCAGACTTTGAACCCTTCGTAAAACTTAACGTTAGTATCTTCAAATTGTATCATAATTTCCTAATTGCCTTTTGATAAGCAAGCGGTTTTTTTGTGATTTGAAATGATATCCTTATATTTTTTGTGTATAGGTCAGGGCTTGGCACACACACTCTGACATGTTTTTTTAGTGCGCTTGTGTGAGTAAAAAACACGATGAGGCCTGCCGCAGCTGCGGCTGCACTGCAACAAACGATTTGTAGCAAAAGTTGAACTGTTGCGGGTGAAAGAAAAGTTGAAATAAAATAAAATAAAAATGTTACGTATTGAAATTTAATTCCTTTTAAAACTGGAGAAAAATTCTAGGCGCGCATTAATTGTTTTCCCATATTACGGTGAACATGTTTTTGCGCAGTGTAAAATCAAAAAGCTGCGTAGCGTGGTCTTGCATTGCCGACGGCCAAACACAACTGATCTCATTTTTGTTCTCGCTTTGGGTAGCCGAAGTCGCATTGCCGAAGACACACGAAGGCTCGCTGCCTTTTCATACTGTACGTGTGCCGGCAGCGACATGGCAGCGCCTTTTCATATGTTTTTAAGATAGGGCCGTGCCGAGCCCTGGTATAGGTTCATTAATAAGGCGTCATTAAAGGTATTTCAATAAAATGTATGGAGCAACGGTGGAGCTTAAATTGGTTGACCAACCCTTAGAAATTCACATTTTACCGTTTGGTTGACCAACGTTTTGGGCCTTTTCATAATTTTTACACAGAATCTGAAGCTCAAAAAACGTCACAACGTTGACAAGAAAATTTTACCACCTTTCACAGGTTTTTTGATTCGTGTTGATAGAGCTAATAAAAGTAGAAGTTTTCTAACTTTTGTAAAGTTTCTGCAAGTTTCTGTTTTTAAGCCTAGTACTCAGAAGCGCTAAATTTTCCGTTGACCGAATGTGCTATATATTCATTCGACTGCCATACTTATCTTTAATTTGTCTTCATTATTTAATTTTTGAAGCTGGCTTGCAATTGTTTCTTTCCATTTATATAGTGTGCGTTTGTCTTTTGGACGCGGAAAAATATAATATTTCTATGTTAGCGCGTCTGAGTACTAGGCTATAGCTGCAAAAATTAGTCAAAATTTCCCTCAAATGGAAAGTTATAGACGAGTCAAATCAGATTGGAAATATAGGTGTTCGGAGCAGACCGGCCTATAATGTCATATGTATATCATTAAGTAAATGCCACCGAGCATCATTGTTTGTTGTACTATGTTTTGTAATATTCGATCGCTCTGTTAGCTCTCTCGCGACCAAGCTGTTTGTGCACATTTCGGTGCCAAACACACAAAACACACCCATTTAAGCGCAAGCAAATACAAATCAGTGGTTTCTACATCGTGCAACTACCAGCAGTTGGCTGTAGTTCGGTGAAAGGTTCGCGTTTAAAAAGCCTACATACATTTAAAAAGCCTACATATATACAGTTATATATACATATGAACATCGGTCTCATAGCTGAGTGCAAGCAACCCGCCCAGAAACGGTTTTTTTGTTGTGCGTGTATTAGTAGTGCAAGCACAGTGCAAAGCCCTGAGAAGCTAAGGCAAAAGAAGAACTAAAATCGAACCGTTGGTTTTCGTCGCTTGATTTTGGCTGGCCCGCGCATACAAGGTGTTATATTTTGCCTTTGAAAACATAAGTAGTGCCTCTGGTTTGTGTGTGAACTTCTTGTGACTATAATAAAATGGCAGAAAACCATGATATTGGTCATGTTTTGCCTGCTGCCCCTAGTGAGGTAGACTTTTACAGAGCCAAGGCGAAGTCGATTCAGCGGAAACTCGTGGCTATGAACGCATTCGTTACCGATGATTCTATAGTTCAGTTTGACGAGGCTGATCTACGCGCGCGAATAAAGCATAATGAAACAATGTACGCTGAATTCAACATTGCCCAGACCAGCTTAGAAAGGCGACGCGCGGGCCGATTTTGCGACGGTTTATTTGGAGATCGAAGCCAAACTAAATCGCGAGTTGGCATCACAGCAGAAGCAGTTGGGCAAGGCAAACTCAACGAAAATGCCTCATCATTTTGCCGGAGATGCTTCTTTCAACACTTCATCTCGGAAGTCAAGGCTGCCGCATCTGGTATTGGCGCGTTTCAGTGGAGGCTACGCAGACTGGCCAGATTTCTTCTCGATGTTTTCAACTGTGGTGGACAATGAGCAGGAGCTAAGTAGCTTGGAAAAATTCCAGTATCTGCGTGCTGGCCTAGACGGAGTAGCACTAGAAACTATACGTTCCCTCGAAATATCCGATGCAAACTATGCAAAGACTTTACAATTACTTACTAATCGTTTCGACAACAAGCTCCTTCATTTCCAGGCACACGTAACGGCGATATTTGGGCTACATGGTGTTGAGATGGGATCTGCCAGGAGTCTTCGGGAGCTCAGCGATAAGATCAGTGCTCATCTGCGTGCAATTCGGTCATTGGCATCAACAGAAGAAATTTTAGATGGATTTCTCATTCACATCGTAGCGCAGAAGATGGATGCCAAGACCCAGGAAAAATGGGAAGAAAATTTGCCGATCAAAAAGCTGTCGAATCGGAGCACCATGACTTCAATTCTGGAAAGGCGCTGCCGGATGATGGAGAATTTGGAAAATGCGTTTGTAACCCAAACATCAAGCCATCAGGTGGGAAAAAGCACGCAAAATCCTTACCAAAATGTCTTTATTGCCTCGTCTACTAACTCCTTTAACTCTGAATGCCGGTTTTGTGACGGAAAAGACCACATCCTAACCAAATGCAGCATGTTCTTGAATTTGGCCCCTACTTTGCGATACAAGGAAGCAAAGAAAATGCATCTCTGCCTCAATTGTTTGCGCAAGGGTCATGGGTTGCAGCAGTGCAAGTCTGGCAGTTGCAAGCAATGTCAATTGAAGCATCATACATTGCTCCATATGTCGCAAAATCCGTTTGCATCCTCACCAACTTCGGAAGGTGTAAGCGTGCCGCAAAGTCAAACATCTGCATTAATTTCATGCTTGACCTCCTCACCTCACCCTCACCCTATTGCCAGTATCACAAACAATTACGTGTTGCTGGCTACTGCTCAAGTTTCATGATGGAACGGACATAGCGAAGGCGTTGGGGCTTGTATGGGATCCTACTTCAGATAGCCTGCTGTTCAATTTTTCTCAAATTATGCCAGACGGCCCACACACCAAACGCTCTGTCCTGTCCGCTATAGCCAGATTCTATGATCCCCTCGGGTTAATAGCACCTATTCTGTCTAAAGCCAAAATATTCTTACAGAGCTTATGGAAGGAGGAGTTAGGATGCGATGAAGCACTGCCTGAACCTTTGTCGACAGTGTGGTCAGACATGACATCTCAATTACGCATAATTCAGAACTTCAAATTTCCTCGTTTTTTCATGCTCCCAAACTCATCTCTCCAGTTGCACGCATTCTGTGACGCCAGCATGACAGCATATGGAGCTTGCGTTTACATAAGATCGTATAGCCAAGGACTTACAGCATCTCGCTTTGCTCTGCTTAAAGTCCAAGGTAGCGCCTTTAAAGACGCTAACCATACCCAAGCTGGAATTGTCCGCTGCGTTGCTGTTGTCTGAGCTCGTCGTAAGCGTAAAAGAAAGCATATCATCACCCTGTGATTTCCACTGTTGGTCGGATTCAACTATCGTGTTGTCTTGGATACGTGAAGCCCCATCAAATTTTAACGTTTTTGTCTCCAACAGAATTGCGCAAATCCAGGAGTTAACAAGGGATATGGAGTGGCATCACGTGCCAACGGATCTTAACCCGGCAGATTTAGTGTCAAGAGGATGTTATCCAAAAGAGCTTGTAGATTTGGAATTGTGACTAAATGGACCGCCGTATCTGTTATCGAACTCTTCAGGATGGCCTTCTCGAGCTCAGACAACTGTGGACCTACCAGAACGCAGACAGACGGCATTGGTTGGTACAGTCGTAACGGACCTTTCATGTGAAAGCAAGTACACAACCTCGTTTGGCAAGCTCCAACGTTTCTTTGGATATATTTATCGTTTTATCTCCCTTCGTTCAAGTGCCACGCTCACCGTACAGGAGTTGGAAGGAGGCACGCGTTTGCTAATCAAAAGTATCCAGCAAGCTCAACGCACTCATCGCCAGCAGAGCACTTCCGGCCAGGAGCAAACTTCTTTCGTTGCATCCGCTGCTCGATGCTGATGGACTGCTTCGCATAGGCGGGAGGCTTCAACCTCCTCACCTCACCCTCACCCTATTGCCAGTATCCCAAACAATTACGTGTTGCTGGCTATAGCCATCGTTTTGGTTAAAAATCGCTGCTTCCCAGTCGAACGATTCTTGATTCTGCATCTCAGCTCAATTTCATAACGTCCCGTCTAGCTGGCTATCTACAACTAAATCATCGTCATTCGCCCATTTCGATATCTGGCATCGGAGAATCGTCGCTCAGCTCGGATAAGGCAGTGGAAGTTGTTATGCAGTCTCAGGATGGTGGATACAAGTCTTCATTCACGGCCGTCGTTACTAAGGTCATCACTGACTATCAGGCGCATTACGACATTAATGCTGCTGGCTGGGATCTGCCTAAGAATATAAGTTTGGCTGACCCTTTATTCTATAGGTCTCAGCAAATCGATATGCTGATAGGGACTGGTCTATTTTTCGATTTGATCTGCGTTGGACAGATACAGTTGGCTGAAAGGTTGCCGTCGCTCCAAAACACCAAACTTAGTTGGATCGTCTCTGGAGGTCTGGCCAACAACATCACCAATCGCTGCGCTCTGGCTGTGGCAGCTCGACCGCACGAGCATCATTTTGGGAGATTGAAAATTGTTACTCATCGGAGACAGTGTTATCAAGTGAGGATACACTCTGCGAGCGATTGTTCAAGGACAACTGTGTTGGGCTGGAAAATGGTCAATATTCTGTTCGGCTCTTGGCGTCTGCTGGTTTTGAGACTCTTGGCGACTCATTCTGTCTCGCTCTTCGTCGATTTAAAGGTCTCGAGACAAAGTTGTTAAAAAATCCTTCACTCAAGGCTCAGTATAGCGCGTTCCTTCAGGAATATATAGACTTAGGGCACATGTCATTGGCCTCTAGCACACAGAAATTAGCGCAGTTTTTCTTGCCGCATCATTGCGTTCAAAAACTCGACAGCAGCAGCACGAAGCTTCGTGTTGTCTTCGATGCATCCGCAAAGACCACATCCGGGCGTTCTCTCAATGATTTGTTAATGGCGGGTCCAACCATTCAGCCAAAAATATTCAATACTCTGGTTCGGTTCAGGTTCTTCAAGATTGCACTTTGTGGAGACATCTGCCAGATGTATCGCTGTGTACGGATGTCACACCCGGATGAATATATGCAATGCATCCTTTGGCGCGAAGCGCCTACTGATGAAATAAAGGAGTACAAGCTCGAGACCGTGACGTATGGAACAAAGGCCGCCGCTTTTTTGGCCATTCGTGCCATGCACCAATTATCGTACGACGAGGAGGCATCATATCCTATAGGAGCTCAAGTTGTAAGAAGGGATTTCTACGTGGACGATCTCATGTCTGGTGGTGACACAATTGAAGAGGTTAATGTGATTCGGCGACAAGTAAAGGATCTCCTGAATAGAGGATACTTTCCCATACGCAAATGGTGCTCCAATGAGCCTATGGTGCTTGATGAGGAGCCGGTGGAAGACAGGGAGAAGCTGCTCAAGTTTCAGGATGGAACGGACATAGCGAAGGCGTTGGGGCTTGTATGGGATCCTACTTCAGATAGCCTGCTGTTCAATTTTTCTCAAATTATGCCAGAGCCCACACACCAAACGCTCTGTCCTGTCCGCTATAGCCAGATTCTATGATCCCCTCGGGTTAATAGCACCTATTCTGTCTAAAGCCAAAATATTCTTACAGAGCTTATGGAAGGAGGAGTTAGGATGGGATGAAGCACTGCCTGAACCTTTGTCGACAGTGTGGTCAGACATGACATCTCAATTACGCATAATTCAGAACTTCAAATTTCCTCGTTTTGTCATGCTCCCAAACTCATCTCTCCAGTTGCACGCATTCTGTGACGCCAGCATGACAGCATATGGAGCTTGCGTTTACATAAGATCGTATAGCCAAGGACTTACAGCATCTCGCTTTGCTCTGCTTAAAGTCCAAGGTAGCGCCTTTAAAGACGCTAACCATACCCAAGCTGGAATTGTCCGCTGCGTTGCTGTTGTCTGAGCTCGTCGTAAGCGTAAAAGAAAGCATATCATCACCCTGTGATTTCCACTGTTGGTCGGATTCAACTATCGTGTTGTCTTGGATACGTGAAGCCCCATCAAATTTTAACGTTTTTGTCTCCAACAGAATTGCGCAAATCCAGGAGTTAACAAGGGATATGGAGTGGCATCACGTGCCAACGGATCTTAACCCGGCAGATTTAGTGTCAAGAGGATGTTCTCCAAAAGAGCTTGTAGATTTGGAATTGTGACTAAATGGACCGCCGTATCTGTTATCGAACTCTTCAGGATGGCCTTCTCGAGCTCAGACAACTGTGGACCTACCAGAACGCAGACAGACGGCATTGGTTGGTACAGTCGTAACGGACCTTTCATGTGAAAGCAAGTACACAACCTCGTTTGGCAAGCTCCAACGTGTCTTTGGATATATTTATCGTTTTATCTCCCTTCGTTCAAGTGCCACGCTCACCGTACAGGAGTTGGAAGGAGGCACGCGTTTGCTAATCAAAAGTATCCAGCAAGTTCATTTCGCTGAGGAGCTCAACGCACTCATCGCCAGCAGAGCACTTCCGGCCAGGAGCAAACTTCTTTCGTTTCATCCGCTTCTCGATGCTGATGGACTGCTTCGCGTAGGCGGGAGGCTTCAAAATTCGAACGTAGCGTACGATGCAAAGCACCCTATATTGCTGCCGAAGTGTCATTCGATCACGAAGGCAATCATAACTTTCTATCATGAAAAACTAGCCTCACTTCGTCAGAAATATTGGCCGGTGGGAGGTCGAAAGTTGGTGGCAAGCGTCTTAAGCAAATGCGTCCGTTGCTTTCGGACAAAGCCAAAGTTGACTGAGAGGTCGTCAGGGATCTAACTACGGCATCATTTATCGCAGCATTGAGACGCTTCATCAGCCTAAGGGGAAAGCCTCGGACCTTGTGGACGGATAACGCTACTAATTTCGTGGGCGCAAAGAATGAGCTGCTGGAGCTCAAGCAACTGTTCAATAGTGAGCCAACCGTCTCTGTCATCGCTTCTTTTTGCCTTAGTTATGGAATAGACTGGAAATTTATCCCGCCTCGCTCTCCTCATTTTTGCGGGTTATGGGAAGCGGCTGTCAAGTCGGCAAAATACCATTTTTATCGAGTCGTCGGAGCCACTGTTTTAACCCTTGAGGAGCTTCGCACTCTCGTCTATGAGATATCAGCTATTCTTAACTCTCGACCACTTTATCCTATATCAGAAGGCCCAGACAGTCTGGGAGTGCTTACGCCAGCGCACTTTGTAAAGGGATCTAGCTTCACAACGTTCCCAGAGCCGGACGTCACGCATCTCAACGCGAATCGTTTAAGTCGATGGCAGCAGGTGTCCCAGATGCAAAAAAACTTTTGGCGAAAATGGAGCATCGAATACTTTTCCTTGCTTCAAGAGAGGAGCAAGTGGAAGGCCACCACGGTCAACATCAGAACTGGAAGCGTCGTCATCATAAAGGAGGAAAACTTGCCACCCCTCAAATGGCTTCTTGGGCGCGTCGAAGAAACCATACCAGGCAAGGATGAAATCATCAGAGTCGTGCTGGTTCGAACAGCCACTGGTTTTATGAAGAGATTCGTTGGAAAGCTAGCCGTCCTGCCCGTCTACCCTGGATCTATTGAAAGCCAGGTTCTTTCAACGGGGGGAGGATGTTCGGAGCAGACCGGCCTATAATTTTATATGTATATCATTAAGTAAATGCCACCGAGCATCATTGTTTGTTGTTCTATGTTTTGTAATATGCGATCGCTCGTTTGGCTCTCTCGCGCTAAAGCTTGCGCTCTTGCTGAGCTTTGGCTGCTGCTGCACTTTATGAGCGCTGATGGAAGTAGTGCAGCTCCGACCACAAACCGCTATTAAACATACAATATATACAGCAAGATTTCTCCTCGTTTTTGTTCAATATATATTCGGAAGGTGATATATTCGATACCCTCCTACAAACAATATGTTTCCAGAAAAGGAGATTGGAAACAGCGCAAAAGAGATTTTTACTGAGCTAATTAATATAACTATTTCTCTGGCTGTGGGAAAGTCAGAAATAATTAGAAATATTATGTACATTAAGGAAAAATTGAATAGTCAAACACATGAAAACCAGGTACCTTCCTTTCGAAGCATGGTAAATTATTCTTTCTATCATAACGAAGAGAATTAAAATTTATCAGCACAATATTCAATCACTTTCACGAAATAGAAACGACATTGAATTTGTCCTGAATAAGGATAATTTTGACATTGCATTACTTTCTGAGATTTTCTCTCATGACATGGGAGCCAATTGCAGAAGGATTGCATATTTTAACATTGTTGAAAAACACAGAGATTATAAATATGGAGGGGTTGCAATTTCTTTTAAAAAGCACATCCATACAACACACCTAACGATATCATTATTGCTAGCACTATCAATCAAAATCCAAACCTCACAATAGTTTCTGTCTACTTCCTTGAGTATCCTTAAGTATGGATGAGTTTAAAGTGGAAATTAAAAATCTCATAGAATTTATAGAAACTCTTAATAATGTATTTGTATTGTGTGATTTAAATGCTAACTTAACGAGAAGGAACGTGAGTCCCTTCTAGTTGCGACTCTACTTTTATACCCGTACTCAGTCAGTATATAAATTTGTGAGCTTATGATTGAAATTTAAATAGAAATTTTAAAATTTTACATTTTTTGCTACATCTGTTAACTACATCGACATAAAAAATGTAGATTATATATCTAGAACAAATATTCTACACCTTCCATTTAGATTCTACATCTCCTCCGCGAGGGGACGCTCGCGCTTTGCACAGGGCAGAGTGTGTGCGAGCGAGAAAGAGAATGAATAGCGTCATCGCAAGAGGAGGTGGGGGAAGAAACTGAAAATTAATTTCTTTGTTCTGGCTATAATAATGATCCGATCTGATTCAGATTCGGCTATCTGGTAGGTATAGTCATTCTTTACGATAGTGCGTTTTTAGTTTTATCGTATCTTAAAAATTGTGGCTGCCACAGATTTTCGTCCTTTGCGAAGGCGGAAGGGGGCATGGCACAATTTGGAAAAAAACTTGATTCAGTGTGATATCACATGAGTCTGGAAACAAAATTTGGTTGCTCTAGCTTTTATAGTCTCTGAGAACGAGGCGTCAAGCAAGACGGACAGACGGACAGACAGACAGAGACTCGGCTATTGATGCTGATCAAGAATATATATACTTTATGGGGTCGGAAAATTTTCCTTCTCTGCGTTACACACATCCGCTTTTACCACAAATACAGTATACCCCTTAACTCTTTTTGAGTACGGGTATAAAAATGGTCACTGTAGAAAATTCTTGATAACATTTTTGTGTATGGAGGAATCGAATCAATTGACAGTTACCTAATACCTCTAGATTTTAGTTGCTACACATTAGTTTGCATAACAAGCAGTTGGTCAAAAGTTATGAGGAAAAGCAAAACTATTTCCAAAGGCGGCACCTCGCCTTATCAGTATGATAAAATATTGATGCAAATAACTTAAAAAACGGAAGCTCGGCAGCTTCCAACATTTTGGTGACCCCGACATGATCGCCGTGGACTTATAGTGCGTTAAAAGTGTTTAAACCATTCAATCAAACCAATGTTGAAGGTTTAACGTGACATTTGTGGAAAAGTAGCGAACAAAAGGTCGTTCTAGCGGCCCGCTATTCGTTTTCGTTTTCTCTTTCACCATCTGCTTCAGCCTGCACAACGCACTGTCGAGACTGGCTGCATAGTTCTAAGCGTGGTCCGTTAGTTTTTCTTCGTCTCCTCTTTGGTCGTGTGCTTGAGCCAGCTGTCGTGAGCGGCTGCATTAAGAGCTCTCTGGAATTCGAACTCGAAATCAAAGTACATCTCTCTTTTGCATAATTGTTGGTTTTTCGGTCGTCGCTTCGTTGCTTTACCGGTGCATACATTTCGCATATAACATGTGCCGAAAAAGTTAACGCAAAAGGGCTTTGAACTCGTTTGAACTCGCGCGTTGCATAATATTTAACTGTGATCGACTAGCACCTTCCGCGTTGACCGTTTTCTATAGCCGGAACCATGGGCAAGAGAGAGAATATCAGGAAGAGTGGATCGTTTGCTATGGGCAATGAAAGTGATTCTGTGACATTTGGCGCTGCCCCATCTGTGTAAGGTTTTAGTGCGAACGAAGCCAGCACCCAAGTCTCTGAGCCTGTATCTCGTATTTCCTTCATGAGGCTGAAGCCGAGAGTTATTTTCAATCGGCACAATCGGCCATACGCACAGAGATGGATAGTGAAAAGTTGCGCCAAATGGATGAATACGACTTGCGAGGGCTGTTCGAATCATTGACGGAGCTGAAATCAAATTTTGTTTTGGCACACACCAGTTTGGAGGAAGTGGATTTTGAGTCAATGTCCAGTGAAATTCCTGCCAAATTCGACTCGTCCATATTGTCGTTGAGGACCATTCTTCAGCGCGAGCTTGGAAGTCGCTCGAATAATAAGCACTGTTCCACATTCAACGCCAATTCTAGTGAATCGCAGTCAATCGTCGTACTTTTCAATCGGTCTCGGTTACCTCATCTGGACCTGCCCAAATTTAATGTTCACCGCGCAGCATCTACGTTCCTGCTTGAGTGGCGCAGCCCTGAATACCATCAGCTCTCTGGAAATAAATGAAGCTAATTATATCGTAGCACTAGACATTCTGAAGCGACGCTTTGACAATTAAAGTTTTATTTTGCAGGCACACATCAGAGGGATATTTGGGTTGGAGAAGGCTGACGCATCTGTGGGCAGGTTGAGGGAACTGACTGATAGAGTTACCTCGCATAATCGTGCTATGGAGTCGCTTGCAAGCAAGGAAGAAATGGCGGATTGTATTCTCATGCAGACTGTTCTTCAGAAGATGGAAAAGCCTCTCAAAATAGATGTGAGGAGTCTTTTTCGAATCAAGAGCTACCATTATCTGGATTTTATCTGGATTTTTGGAGAAAAGATGTCGAGCGCTTGAAAATGCGGATCAATCCATGCAAGGACAAGATGGTCAGGTTGGCAAGTCAGGAAAAACCGTGAGTACGCATCAAAGTAAGTCGTTTGTAGCATCGAGCGCTCTAATTTCCTGTGCATTGTGTGAGAGTTCTAATCGTATGATTTCCAATTGTCAACGGTTTACAATTCTATCGCCGAATGATCGTCGCCTAGAAGCCAAGAGGCTCTTGCTATGCCTTAATTGCCTACGAAAGGGCCATCAATTGAGAGAGTGTAAATCAGGTCCCTGTCGCACTTGCCGATCGAAGCATCTGACTCTTTTGCATTTCATTCGTCCAACAGAGCCTGTCCAATCTGTGCTTCCAGTTGAAGCCCCACAAGCACAACCAAGTCGTACTGCTATGGTTGCATTGTCGCCCTCCATGCCTCAAGCACTTATGTCCCACAGTCCATCTGATGCTGTGCTTTTAGCCACCGTCGTCGTTCTCATAAAAAACAGCGTTGGAACTTTCGTGCCATGTCGCGCACTTTTGGACTCGGGATCGCAATTGCATTTTGTAACTAGTCGTCCAGCTAATCAGCTGGACGTTCGAAAAACCAAATCGGTTACCGCTGTCTCTGGCATAGGAAATGCTAGCTTCCCAACAGAAGGTATCTCGGTGGATCATGTTCTGAAATCTCGGATTTCAGAGTTCACCACTAGCATCACTGCCGTCGTTGCCCAGAAGATCACGGACCATCAACCTAGCATGACAGTTAGCACTGCTAGTTGGTCTGTACCTTCGAATATCCAGCTTGCTGATCCTTCGTTCCATAAGCCGCAGCGGATTGACCTGCTCATCGGAGTCGGACTTTTCTTCGAGTTGCTGTGTGGGGCAAATTCAGCTGGCGCCTAGACTACCGTTGCTGCAGAAGACACATCTAGGATGGGTTCTTTCTGGTGGCGGACACTCGGCCGTCAACAACTCGTCGTTCATCGCAACCCAATCTTCGGATGACACCAATCACAGCACTCGGCTCGATGATGTGCTCAAAGATGTGCTCCACTTCCCAAAATTGACGAACATTTTGGGCAGTGGAGCACATCTTTGAGCCAATCGCTAGGGCAACAAAGGAGGAGCTGCACTGCGAGGAACACTTTGTCAACCATCACACTCGACTTCCCTCAGGGGAATATTCCGTTAGCTTGCCCATGAAGCGAAGTTTGGAGTGCTTGGGCGATTCCTACTTGCAAGCAAAGCGACGGTTGGAAAATTTGGAGCGCAAGTTCGTGCGTAAGCCAGATCTGTATTCGAAATATTCGGCATTTATGAAATAGTACATGTCCCTTGATCTCTGGTGCCAAAAGAAGATAGGCACAAGTGCAGGTATTTCTTGCCGCATCATTGCGTCATTAAAGAGGACAGCTCCACGACAAAACTGCGAGTCGTATTCGACGGCTCTGCAGCTACCACATCTGGTCTTTCGTTGAATGATCTGCTTATGTCAGGTCCCACCATTCAAGCCAAGCTGTTTCACACTCTCATTCGATTTCGTACATTTTCCATTGCTCTTTCAGGTAATATCGGTAAAATGTATAGGCGCGTGCGTGTCTCCCTTCGTATCCATTGGGTTCGGAAACCATTATACAGGACTTCTACGTGGACGATTTGATTTCTGGAGGAAATTCAGTCGAGGAAGTGCTGGATATTATGCGTCAAACTACGGATCTTCTTTCTCGATGCAATTTTCAATTGAGGAAATGGTTTCCAACTCTCCTGATTTTCTTTGTGAAGTCCCTGAGGCCGAAAGGGAAAGTTTTCTGAAGCTTGATGATGGCAGCGATGTGACCAAGGCTCTTGGACTCATATGGGAACCCCATAAGGACAAGTTCTTGTTTACTTTTGCACCTCAAATCGGTGTTGGCAAGCACACTAAGCGTTCGGTGTTGTCAAGCACTGGACGGTGCTATGATCCTATGGGATTGATTGGACCAACATTTACAATAGCGAAAATCATCAGGAAGCGCATGTGGAGAGACAAGCTGCATTGGGATGAAAGTTTTCCTCAGCCGTTGGAATCGGCTTGGGCTGAGTTTTGCGAGGACTTCGCTACTGTGGGTCACGCTACATTTCCGCGCTACATACTTTAACCTAAGGCAAGGTTTGAATTGCATGCATTTTGCGATGCCAGCCTCCAGGTCTATTGGGCTTGTATCTATGCTCGGTCGTTTAAGGATACCGCCGCTGAGGTACATTTGCTTTGCTCGAAGGCTAGAGTTGCACCATTGAAAACCCTCACGGTGCCTAAGCTTGAGCTATGTGCAGCGTTCCTATTAGCCAACTTACTTCGCGAAATCAAAGAAATGGATACCTTCGACTGTCCTAACCATTGCTGGTCGGATTCAACTGAGGTACTGTCTTGGTTGCGAGAGGAACCATCCAAATTTAAAGTGTTCGTATCCAACAAGATTTCTGCAATACAGCAACTTACAAGGGGCATGGATTGGCGCTATGTCCCAACTGAAATGAGCCCGGCTGACATTCTGTCAAAGGGTGCAGCGCCTCAGAAGCTCTTGCAGTCTAGATTGTGGATGAATGGTCCTTCCTTCTTGCCAGGCGAAATAAGTAGCTGGCCTGAGTGTTGTTCGCCCGAGCTCAGTTTTCCGGAAATTAGACATCGAGTATTGCTGTCGTCCGAGGGTGTCGACATCTCGCTTTCGTTTAAGCACATTAACTCATTCGGAGTCATGATTCGCATTTTTTTATATGTTCATAAGTTCACCAATAAGAAAAGGTCTCCGGATCTCTCGTCTGAAGACCTTCGCAAAGGATCGCATTTGTTGTGTCGCATCGTTCAACGGGCCCACCTCTATCCTGAGTAACGTGCTCTGCGGAAGGGGAACTGTGTGGAGTCCTCCAGCAGCATTATATCTCTCTCGCCCTTCATAGATGACGTTGGGTTGATTCGTGTTTGGGGTCGCTTTCGGAACTCAACTCTTGGCTTCGATGCACGCCACCCAATCATTTTGGCCAGCCGTCCGCCATCATCATGCACTTTCATCGGAAGCATCACCATGCTGGTCCGAGTCGCTACTGGGATCGACTTGGGAGCAAGGAACGAGTTGGACGACCTTCGGCGGCTGTTTATAAGCGAGAAACATCGTGATGAAGTTCATAATTATTGCATCAACAATGGTTTCCATTGGAAATTTATACCGCCTCGCTCACCCCACTTCGGCGGCTTATGGGAGGCAGCAGTGAAGATGGCCAAGCAGCATTTCTATCGCTCCATGGCATCGCCACTCTTTGGCTTTGACGAGCTGAGGACATTGGTCTGCCAAATCCAGGCTGTAATAAATTCTCGTCCTCTTCTCGCAATTTCAGAAAACCCTGAAGATCTTTGCGTCCTTACTCCAGGACATTTTCTAATTGGTCGTCCTCTGATGGAGTTTCCCGAGCCAGACGTTACGAGTCTTACCTTTAATAGACTAGATTGCTGGCAACGAGTCGCCTGTGCTAAGCAGATCAGCTTTGGAAGCGTTGGAGTGAGGAGTATTTGACTCTGCTCCAACAACGTGCCAAATGGCGCACACCGCAGCAATCGATCCAAGTCAACGACGTCGTCTGCATCAAGGACGAAAATTTGCCACCGTTGAAGTGGCCACTAGCACGGGTGATCGAGGTCATTACTGAGCTGATGGGGCTGCGCGAGTTGCTATCCTGAGGACACCATCTGGAACCACTCGTTGAGATGTCAACAAGCTGTGCGTCCTACCCGTTGAAGATCCTGTTAAAAGCCCTGGTCTTTCAACGGGCGGAGCAGCAGCCGTTAATAGCCGTTAATGTCAATCACACGTCAATCAGAACGACGCACTGAGCCAGCGGGGCATACCTAGATACCTCCAGGCGATGGTAAGGAGCTACTTCAAGGATAGAATCCTGAAGTTCGACACGGCAACTGGCACTCTATCCCACCGCATCTCGGCAGGAGTCCCACAAGGATCGGTGATGGGTCCACTTCTATGGAACATCGTGTACGATGGTGTGATGCGCCTTACACTGCCAGCCGGCTGCCAAATAACGTGCTACGCCGACGACGTGGCACTCTCAGTGGTTGCAAAGCACCTGAGTGTGGCAGAAGCAACCTGCAACGCAGCCATCCAGTTGATCGCAGATTGGCTTATGTCTGAGGGGCTGGAGTTAGCGGCACAAAAAACGGAGGCAGTCCTGGTCAGAACCAGATCAATGGTGGAGACAGCGCACGTCCGAATAGGAGAGCAAACAATAGCGTCGAAGCGAGCCATCCGCTACCTAGGCGTGATGATCGACATGATCGGATGATGATGATCGGATGTTTTCGAACACCCGCGGCCCGAAGCAGGAGAGAAGGATCCTGCTGACCAGCGTTGTGCGCTCAGCAATTACATACGCGGCAGCAGTATGGGCGGACGCCATCAACGTCGCCAGCTACGCCAGGGGCGTAAAGTCGGTGCACCGTCTCTGTGCGCTGCGATTCGAGAGCATCAGGAGCGAGATGTGGAGAGCCGCTGGTAGGCAATTGTCTCCCCGAAATCTTGTGGAAGCCATGATGACGGACGACACGATATGGGCGGCAGTGAACCATTTCGCCGCCGTCTCGATGAAGGAGCTCCGCAGATGCGCACTCTTCTCAACGGCCAGAAGGCTCACCACCTCTAACACTGTCACCTTTGAGCAGGCTTACCTTGTAAGAAAAAACCTGATGATTGTAATTAAAACGCGACACAAACAAGTATATTTGTAAAAATTTGTGTGGTTCCTTTGTTATTATTCTTGCTCCCACTTTGTGATGCAAAGAAATTAAACCATAATAAAGGAGCTAAAAGCGGAACTGTTGGCAGTCACACAAAAATGATTGTCGACTGTCTTCTACGCAGCCACTCAGATCTAAAGAGAGCGAGGGGGATCTGTTCCGATCTATTTACATATCAGAGCAGCGCAAGTGTGTCACTCTTTGCCACCCTACTCACACCCAACGAATAGTGTGTGCCGGTGTACTCGCCACTGGCTAAGCAAAGCAAAGACACACACTTATAAAAAGTTGTGTGTGTGCTGGGAGTGCTGGCAATATGTCGCACTCACTCACACAATGACTCGTTTTTTTTTGCACGTACCCAGATTTTTTTATGCAACAAGTTTCCGGTCGCACGAAAGCAATGCGTGTCACCCGGGTGTTTTGTTCACACCATGCTGACTGTGTGTGTACTTATGAGTAATTTTCGGCCGTTTTGCTTATCCCTTGGTCGCTTGTAAGTATTCAAGTTCATTGCTATTTTGATTTTGCCAGCTTTCGCTGTCTTTAAGAAATGACTCAAGAAACAATTAAAAAGGAAATTGAGCGTGGAACATAGCTCCAATACACAATGGACGAATAAATTTTAATTTCTTGAGCAAAATATTTTTTTGTATTATGTTTTCAGCTTGGACAAAAATTTCGGGGGTAAAAATAAAGTTAATTTTTCGTGCTTGTCGAAATTTTCATATTGCGACTATGCGACGCTTTTCCAGCAGCAGGAATTAAAATGGCAACACAAGCTATATATAAGCTATATATATATGACTATATAGCCTCGCCAATTTTTTGTTGATCAATACAACACCATTTTTACTCAACGAACCAAGCCGATATTTTCTGATAGATTTTGGGTTCACATTTTTTTAAAATAAATTATGTTTGTTTTTAATGGCAAGGTTTTCTTTTCAAACTTTTATTTTTATACTCGTTCTCGAAGAGTAAAGGGGTATTAGATTTGTGGATGTGTGTAATACACAGAAGGAAACATTTCAGACCCCATAAAGTATATATGTAGGGATCTTTTGTGAGTTCCTTACAAGAGAGTATTTATCCGCTCCAGAAGCTCCGTAAAATAAGTTGTCAAATCCATTCATTATAATATTTATTTGATTATATATGTATTGCTTAAATTAGTTGGTACAAGTTTTTACGCAGGCAAAACACGTCTTCTCGCTTTCGAAGTCAAAATTGTGACGCCCAGCTCTGCCGATAGCGCCAAGCGTCACAAGCAACACGAATTCCGGACCATCATTTATAACATGAGGAGTATTAATTCATTATTATTTCATTAAATTACTACTGTTCGGCTAAGCGCCGGGCCATGGCAGCGCAAAGAGAGCGGAGCTAATCTCTTACGCACATCATTGCCGACCTGCCTCTGCGCTCTTGAGCTATTTCCCCGTTACCGAAATTCGTCAGCCGACGAAGGCACTTGAAAATCTACCATCATCGAAACCAAACGTATCGTCGGTTGGCACAGTGACCTGGCTGACACATCATCGCAAATCAAACAAATAACCCAATTGTTCTTATTTTAACACGGTCCAATTCGGGTCCGCCTGTTATCAATACTCGCCCACAATCCTCCCACTCGCCTTGCATGGCAAATAAAGAAAGCAAATTATAATCGAACTAACTGTGTCGTGATTTATATAAATTCGATCTAAATCTACGCTATTGAAAAAGCTCAATAGCTCAACATTTTGGTGACCCCGACGTGATTTAAACATATATATATATATATAGATTATATCAAAAACATAACACTTGTCGGTTGTTTAATTCGCTTTGAACCACGGTTTTTTGGTTCGTAGTTCGTGCTCAAGCAACAGAAACGGTTCTCGCGTCATCTGCTTTGCGGTTTTGCTTGCTGTTGTTTCGTTTCGGTTTTCGGTGCTCTAAGTGTGCATGCCATTGTTGTTGTCAGCTGCAGCTGCTTAGTTCGTGTCAAACTGTGATTTTCGCTGCTGGTCTGTAGAACTGTAATCCCGTGCATATGAACGCTGTGATCTACTGTACAGTTCCTGTAAAACTGTTCGGTTATTCACCGCCTATTAACCTCTGCGGGCGTCATTAATTTTAAAGCCAGTACTTCATAAACATACCCAATGGCGTCTACTAGCACCCGCTCACTCTTGCGCCCCTCACCATTGTTCACCGATTCGGAAGCTCCGTTCTACAAGCGCAAGGTGCAATCCATGGTAGGGGCAGCACGGAGAATCAAAGCGGCCGTCGGAGAGGATTGGCGAGCTCAGTGAGGAGGAGCTGAACGTGCGATTAAAGTTGCTAGCGGATCTTGTAGCGTCGTTCAACGAGCACCATAATGCCCTGGAGAGGATTGATCTCGATGAGATCGGCAGCCCCTTGAGGGATGAGTTTGACGAGTGCGTGGTCATGCTGGAAATTCGCATGAAGCGGGAGTTGAATAAGCGGCAGCCCACAATGCTACCATCTTCAACAATGCGGACGGACCATGTAGGAGAGGCACCAACTACGGTCGTAGTGCAAAGTCGGCCCCGCCTGCCGGAGTTGAAGCTACCTGAGTTCAGTGGGGGCTACGCTCAGTATTCCTCGTTTTGGAGCATGTTTTCCTCCATAATCGACAAGGATACAGAGTTGTCAAATGTGGAGAAGGTGCAGCACCTGCGTTCCTACCTGAAGGGACCAGCGCTAGACACTATTTAGTCTCTGGACTTCACCCACGCCAGCTATCGCGGTAGACCTCCTTGATAAACGGTTCAATAGCAAGCGTTTAATTTTTCAGGCGCATGTCACGGACATTCTGGGTGTTCCGCGCATTGAGGCTTCGTCTGTGTCCCAGCTCCGGTCCTTGTCGGATACCGTGAATGCTAATCTTCGGGCCTTGCAGGGCATGGGAACAACGGAGCAGATTGCGGACTGTATTTTGATACATAGCCTGCTGCAGAAGGTAGACAGCGCTACGCAAGCCAAGTGGGAGGAAACGTCGTCGCTGGATAGCATACCCACAAGCCAACAATTCACCGCTTTTCTGGAGCAAAGATGTCAGAAGTTGGAGAATCGGGAGCACGCTATGGCAATGTATACGCCTGGCATTCAGGTGGGAAAGATTAAAAAAGTACAGAACAATACTAGAAGTTCGTTTGTTGCAATACTGCTGGCCATGGTATATATACATGCACTCTGTTTGGAAATCTTTCGCCGTCGCTTCGCCTAATTGAGGTGAAAAAGCTTGGTCTTTGCCTGAATTGCCTGAAGGCTGGCCATCAATTGCGCACTTGCAGGTCATCAACTTGTCGCCACTGTGGCAGCAAACATCACACGTTATTGCATTTAAACGCTAGACCCTCGCCGACCGAACCCGTTGTCTCGTCATCCCCGCACCCTGAAGCGCAGCCACAGTCCTCAGCTGCCTCACTGGTTGCACAGAACTCCTGCAGGGATGTCGTTCTCTTAGCCGCTGCAGTTGTTTTGCTGAGGGATCGTGCTGGATCGCTCGTACCATGTCGGGCACTATTAGACTCCGGATCACAACTGCACCTTATAACCTCCAGCCTCGCCCAACAACTTAGACTGAAAAGGACCATGTCGTCGGCCGCAGTATCGGGTCTTGGGGATTCCAGTTTTATATCGGAGGGCTATACTGTGGGATTCAATTTGTAGTCCCAAGCCTCTGACTATAGTACCAGCTTCGTCGCGTTGTTAGCTCCCACAATCACCGAGCAGCAGCCGAGCTTTTCAGTTGACGTTTCTGATTGGAACATTCCACCGAATGTACCATTGGCAGATCCGCAGTTCTTCAGGCCACAGCGTATTGACCTGCTCATTGGGGCTAGCCTATTCTTTGAACTGCTGTGCATCGGCCAGGCGCTTAGCCGAACATTCTCCCCCCGTTGAAGAGCACGGGTCTTCGACATCCTTCTTTGGCAGCATACACAGCTTTGCAACAGCCCTAGTGGTGCTCCCGGTAGCCGTTTTGAGGTCAGCTACCCTGGAAATGCCGTCTCTGCCGGCGATCAGCTTTGTCACCCTTCCAAGAGGCCACTAAAGGGGAGGCAAGTTCTAGTTTTTTACGAGGACCACGTCGCCTACGCTGAGGCCAGGCTGCTCAGTCCTCCACTTTGACCTCTCCTGCAGAAGTGTGAGGTACTCCTCTCGCCAGCGGGACCAGAAAGTCTGCTGCAGGAAGTTGACCTGCTGCCAGCGATCGAGACGATTGAAGTTGAGCCCGGTCACATCTGGTTCAGCGAAGGTATGGATCAGAGCCGTACCTAAGAAATGCGCAGGTGTCAGCACGTCTAGGTCGTCGGGATGCTCTGAAATGGGAAGCAATGGCCTTGAATTTATTATTGCGGTGATATGGCACACAAGCGTTCTCAGGTCATCGAAGCACAGCAAGGAGCTGGAAGCGGAACGGTAGAAATGACGTGGTCGTGGACGTGGTCCTCGTAAAAAACTAGAACTTGCCTCCCCTTTAGTGGCCTCTTGGAAGGGTGACAAAGCTGATCGCCGGCAGAGACGGCATTTCCAGGGTAGCTGACCTCAAAACGGCTACCGGGAGCACCACTAGGGCTGTTGCAAAGCTGTGTATGCTGCCAAAGAAGGATGTCGAAGACCCGTGCTCTTCAACGGGGGGAGAATGTTCGGCTAAGCGCCGGGCCATGGCAGCGCAAAGAGAGCGGAGCTAATCTCTTACGCACAATCAAACAAATAAACCAATCGTTCTTATTTTAACACGGTCCAATTCGGGTCCGCCTGTTATCAATACTCGCCCATAATCCTCCCACTCGCCTTGCATGGCAAACAACTTTATCTAAATATGTATAAGGGACCAACCAACTGAAGTATTATTTAATTAAAACAAAGACTAAAACAACAAAAAGCGCGACTTTTAAATCCATGCGCCAACAATAAGACCAGCGATCCTTACGAAAGGCCACACTTAACCATTCGAATCCACGCGCCAACAGTGTGACCAGACTCAGAACCAATGGCCACACTAGCAGCTGATCATGGCAACGCGCTAGTGCCAAAGAAGGAAGCCAAGCTGACTTTTGGAAATAAAAGCAGCCGCACCAGAGCCATCAGCACCATTCCTGTCTTGGACTGCTTAGGGTGTATTCGCTCCCCGAGGCTTTGGTAAGCAGTAACTGCCCGTGGTTAGAGCGTACTATTCCTCTACTACATTGCAAGCGGAAAACTTTGCTATATACCGTCCATCTTAGGAATGCATTGGTTCTTGTGTTAGAGCGTACGATTCCTCTACACTTTAACCTTTGCTGCCATTCTCCTCGGAGCGCATTATCCTCCGCACCGTTTATTCTCCTCGGAGCGCATTATCCTTCGCAACACTTCTGATCCTCGGAGCGCATTATCCTCTGCAACGCTTCCTACCCTCGGAGCGCATTATCCTCCGCCACACTCGTCTCGCATGGAGCGCATTATCCTCCGCAACACTTCTGAGCCTCGGAGCGCATTATCCTCCGCACCGTTTATTCTCCTCGGAGCGCATTATCCTTCGCAACACTTCTGATCCTCGGAGCGCATTATCCTCTGCAACGCTTCCTACCCTCGGAGCGCAATATCCTCCGCCACACTCGTCTCGCACGGAGCGCATTATCCTCCATGGCCCCGCATCCTCTTCGGAGCGCATTTTCCTCCGCACCCCGTATCTCTCACGGAGCGTATATTCCTCTGTACCCATGTATCTGCCTGGAGCGCATTATCCTCCACGACCGATAGTCCTCTGATCCTCTGAGACGACCTGCACACAGCGGCACTGAAGACCCTGAAGGAAAACCTCGAGTACGAGCCAGCGACACACCCCAAACTCTGTAAACCTAAGATTAATAAAGATAATTACCTACTATTGCCACCCTACTCGTGTCGCCTTATCCTTGAACCAGGAGACCTTTTCTTTCAGCTACCACATCCAGAGATCAAACAAATTTCTGTGGGCCCGGCGCGGCGAGCATACCCCGGCCGAAGTTCCGTCACAAAATCTTACTCTGCTATCGATATACTCTTTTTAGCTATCCTGGACTGTCAATGTCGATAGTAATTACTTGTTAAAGGATTGCCAACCCTACATTCGGCCGTCCTGACTTTTCATTCGACCCGAATGATTGAGACCAGATCTTCATGTACTCTGCCAGCGTATTGGTCTGTAATGGCCCTTCACCATCACCCACTTTCTCACCAATATACCTGCAGTGTCTCAATTTACGGGTCACAATATAAGGACCTACAAATTTTCCCTTCACTTTTAATCCGGCTCAAATTTGGGTACGCTTGATATCTACAATATCATTAACTTGGTTTCGCTTTCTGGCTTCCGGAACTTATTGAATGACTTCGTTTTCATTTTGTATCTGCACTATGTTCTCCTTTGCAATTTTACAAATTTCTTCTTTCTCCTGCTGCAGCTCTATAATATACTCTTCCTCTACAGGCTTTTCTAATTCAATGTCATATTTTGTCCTCATATTAACACCTGTCAATATCTTAAATGGAGATATCTTAGTACTTCTCGGAGGAGTGGAGTTTATAAACGATTGCACCCTACCAACATGCTTATACCTGGCTTTCGGATCTTCTGCGCAAAGCTTAGTTTGCATACTTATAAGGACTCTATTAATCCGCTCTATCTGTCCATTACAACGTGATACTCCTGTAGCTATCCGCAAATATTGGACACCCTGTTCCTTACAATATTCCTCGAAAACAATAGCAGTAGATGCAGTACCTCTATATGTGATGACACAGGACTTAAAAATCATATCTACTTTCCCTACGAACTCTGGAATAAAGTATTTACGCTGTACTAAATCGGAGGTTCTCTTAGCTCCGAAATGACCTTGACGATGAGCATCATTATAATTTCGCTCTCCATCAAAGATGGTATTACAATCAATTTTTTAACAGGATCTTTGTGCAAAATTTCATACTTCAGATAAAAGTCGTCGTAAATACCCGTCTCTATCACTTTGCAAATTGCTGCTATCCACACATCCTGACGCTGAGCCTGCTTTATTCTATGCCTTAGTGAATCTTCCAACAATAAACAATGAACTCTACTTATGCATCGGCGTGTTTCATCTTTGACCCTGAACGATGCTCAATTTCATAATCAGAGTCCTGCAGAAATATAGTCCAACGTGCTACTTTCACCGAAACATCCTTTTCTCTCATAGTTCATGCGAATAATCTGTATCTTTCTACAAAGCAAATACACTCTCCACTTCTTCATAGCTTCTTCATACTATAGGGAGTACTTCAAGCTCGTATTTATTTATTGAGGAATTAACAAATATCTGCTAATATAAATGAGTATATGAGAATTAAAATTAAAGGAAAAAAAGGGACATAAGAGTAATTAAAAGCTAGAGGATTTTAGGTACAGGTATATTTTACGTATATCTTACTAACTATAATTTTAAAGGATAATTCAGGGGATAGGGTATGATAAAGTTTATTATACCTTAAGAATAAAAATCTGAAAGGATCATGTTGAGCGTAATTCGACCTACAGAAAGGTAAACGAAACGGACGAAAGATACGGGTAGGTCTAAGGGGAACAGAAAAGTTAAGTTGGCTAAGAAGTGATTCTGAGTCCACAAGCCCAACTAGAAGCTTGTGAAAAAACATAACGCCGTAACAGATTCGGCGATGTCGCAATGAAGGGAGGTCTAAGAGTTGTAGCCTCGATTGATAAGGGGGCAAGAGTCTATCCAAGTCCCAGTTAAAAATACGTAAGGCAAACATTTTTTTTGTACTGATTCGAGAATTGCTTGTTGCTCTTTGTACTGTGGACTCCACACACAAGAACAATATTCTGGAATCGGACGAACCAATGAGACATATAGTGTTTTGGTGACATACGGGTCGTCAAACTATTTTGACCAACGCTTTATACATGCTAGAACACCCTTAGCTTTATTTTCATTTACAGCTATATGGCTATTAAACACAATCTATGATCGAAAAGAACTCCAAAGTCATTTGAACTCGAAATTCGTTCAAGGGCATGATTTCCTAGAGCGTACGAGACAAAATGTGGAGCGCGAAAAGTTTGCATTTAGAAAGGTTCAGAAAAAATAGATTTGTTGAACACCAAATTTTCCACTCGTTTAGGTCGAGTTGTGTGCAGGTACCAATCAGAGTAGGAGAGATAGATTTTAACATCGTCAGCATACATTAGTGTAGAAGAGTGTGCTATAGGCCTTGCTAAAATCCGTGAAAATTACGTCAGTTTGCAGTGAGCTTTGGAATCCTCGGTTAATTGCGGAAGAGAACTCGTTCGTCGATGTTTAAAAAAACCGTGTTGCGATGGAGATATCAGACTACTACATAGGTGTTGTAGTTGCCTGGTAACAAGGATCTCAAGCAGCTTCGGAATGGCGGAAAGCTTTGCAATACCTCGGTAATTCTCAATGTGCGATATTGAACCCTTTTTGTGAAGCGGAATGATGTAGGATTCATTACAAATCACTGGAAGACGAGACCGTTCCAATGATAGGTTGAAAAGATACATATGTCAAGGGTTTGCATAAGGACTGCGCACAGTGTTTTAAAATACAACTTGGCACCTTGTCTGGACACGCAGAGAATGATATTTGAATAGTTGACAAACCATCTAAAACATCACTTTCCTCAAAGAAAGGTAGAAAAATGCTGTTGGCATGAGGTAAATGGTTGCGATACGGAGTGGATGCGTGGTTGATATGTGACAAGTACGTTGATTGGAAGAAGGTGGCAAATAAATTTGCAATACCAGCAGCAGAGGATTCTGACTTGTTTTGATAATGAAGGGATGGAGCAAATGCAGTAGACTTACGTTTAGAATTTACGAACGAATAGAATTTTTTTGGATCACTACGAAAATTTTGTCTATATCGGGAAAGGTATTGATTATAACAAAGACTATTAACAGTAAGGAATTGAGAACGAGCGGAGGAATATTGGGTAAAGACAGACATAGATACAGTATTCTGATATTTTTTATAGAGCCTAGTTTTCCTATTCTTTAAATATGACAAATTCTTGGAGAACCAGGGAGGTTTTGACGAAACAGATTTACAGGCAGTTACAGGAACATATATTTCAAGGGCGTCGTTAATAGTGTCATAGAGACTTAGCTCAACAAAATTTGTTTTCCGAAAACACTTTATGCGGCTAGGTGCCATGGGATAAGTAGCGCACCTGGATCGGACACACTCAAGGGATATAGCTAAAGTTAGATGGTAGGGGTCTTCAGGAAGTGATACTGGACTACTCTGGAGACCGTAGCAAGAGCAGCACCACAAACAAACGTAAGGTCTAGGAGTCTGTCCCTACTATTTCTTATGGAATTTATTTGGACAAGGAAGACATCGGTAAGCCCATTTATAAAATCGTTGTGGTAATTTGGTAGCAAAAGGTTAGACTCGTCACTAGTCAGCCAAGAAAGAAGTGGTAAGTTAAAATCACCCATGACAATAATTGGATCGTGGCAACCTAAAGTAGATATAATAGTCTGAATTTCAGAAAGGTGTTATGAGTAAACCTCAGCATCTGACTTGGAAGGAATGTAAGAGCAAGTCAAATAGATCGATACCGATCCAACACGAACTTTGACTGCAATGAATTCATTGCCATAGATATTGTTGAGTGGGACCAACTCAGATGAGAAATCCGTTTTAACAACAATCAGAAGCCCACCAGCAAAAGATGGACGGTCGAAGTATTAAACTTTGGAACGAAAATTTCATGATCATAGACGGAAGAATTAAGCCAGGTTTCAGTTAGCGTCAAAGTCAAAAGAGTCGCTATTCGTATGAATTTGACACAATTTGCCTAACAGACTGGGTACGTTCTGGTAATGAATGATAAAAGGTTATTTATATTGTCTGGACGTTGATATGCAATGACTGCACCATCAAGTGGCCCAGTAGTTTTTTAAACTACTAGGGCCAGTTATATTGGGACTCTGGATGGAGTATTTATGTAGAAACTCACGCATAATTGTATGCTCGGGTCAAATAGACGGATCAAGTGATCTGGATAGTAAAGGATCAGGAAGAAGAATCTTAAAGGAGGAAATATTGCGTTTATGTCTAAAAATAAATTTTGGGTGGGTGTAAGAAAAACCGGAGCGACTGATGGCGGATTGGCTAACGGCAAGGCCTGACCGCTCGGAGTAGCAAAAATTCCGATGTATGGAGATGAGAAGCAGGCGTTCCAACCCCAATCGGTTGCAAGAAGTTGTTGTTATTGGTATGAAAGATTTTCTGTCTAGGAGATTCACTCTAGAGTTTGAGGCCAAGGAATTGTGTTTCCAGGGTTAGGAACTTTCGTTGAGAGCGATAAATTGCTTCCGGACGTCCTGAAAGCCAGTGCGAGTCTGTTTAATAAAAGTGCGCATCTCGGCCTCAATATCCCGGCAGGCCAAACATGACCAAGTCAGACCCATGCGTTTTGAGATGAGATCTTGTAGATGTCCATAATTAACGCCACCAGCACACTTTATATGGGAAACATTGTCGCATAGCCAGCAGCTGAGGAATGAATCGCCGACTATGATGCCACCGAATTCGCATTTCTTTGCACTGCAGACAGCAGCCATTTTTAACAGCAGTTGAACCACTGTGCTCGAAGAAAAATGCAATGTGAGAGCGCAAGCGATGTAAGAAAGCAGGCAGCAGAGCGAGCGTCGATCAGCAACAGCGGCAGACTATCCAGCGAGGTGACGAAAACAAACGGTGAAGCTCACGAAAGCAGAGACACCGAAAATATCAGTTCAAGAAGAATGCAGGCAAAATCCAGAGAGAGAGAGCAAGAGAGCGTGCATTTGTGTAGGTAGGCGATGCAACAGGCACACGAGCGATGAGCACAGAGAGCGGTGATCCAAAGCGGAATGGATAAAACCACTAATAAATCGCTTGAGCAAGTTTGTTTAACGTTCGGAATGTTTTATTTATATTGTCACAATTCTTAGCAAGTAAAACATAAAAATGAACCCGGCACTATTAGTGATTAGCTATGTTGGGTTTAATGATGTACACGATTATTAGCAATTAATAATGAGCTATTGTCGGCTAAAGCAACTGATGCAACGTGAATGTTTATGAAGGATACTTTTCTTCAGCTGGGGTTGTTTCACGACTCATGTATTCAACCGTGGGTGAAAACATTGATCCTCTGAGTCCTTTTGTAAAAGTATAGCTCCATACCCATACATACTGGCATCGCAATTAACCTCTGTATTGGCTTTCTGATCAAACAACTTCAAAACAGGAGAACATGTCAAATAAACATTTAACTGATTCTGGCAATAACAGCAAAAGCCTTTACAAATCTACGAAAATAGGAAGTTTGGCCCAAATAGCGTTGAACTTGTTTCCTGTCTCTCGGAATTGGAAAGTTTTCGACTGCCAAAGTTTTCTCTTTAGATGGCTTTATCGTTGAATTCTCTATTATATAACCCAAAAACCCAAAACTATATAACCTTGCTCTTGCTTCTGCACGCTGCCTTGATTTGCACTGACTTTTTTATTATTTTTAATTTTCTTCCGAAACTCCTTAAAATTTTTTGCTTGGTACAATCTGCTTGGAATCTGGAATTCCCTCAATAATATATTCAATTGACTGTAAATGCTAAAAGGGAATCTTGTATGTCTCTTAATGTGAACGCCTTGTTTACCGGGTCTCTAACTGCTAATTTCTTTTTTCGAATTTAAAACTTGAGTGTCTTCTGTCTGTTCGTCAGGTATATCAATAGTTTCTTCGTCGTCTTGATCTAGCTTAAAATACTCAAAGAATCTCTCCCGTAAAACTGATTTAACAGCTGAATATGGCAAATTTAACTCTTTTAATTTTTCTTTCAGTTCTACTACTGTTAAGTCTAGAATTTCTGTGCGTGGCATATTACAAACTAATCTTAAATTGTGCAGATATTGTTGCAACGGATACGTTGAAGACGGCAGACGGGCACGAAGTGATGGTGTTCTCGCTTCCAAAGTCAAACTCATACTCTGCTATCGATAGACTCTTTTTAGCTATCCTGGACTGTCCATGTCGATAGTAATCGCGTGTGAAAGGATCGCCAACCCTACATATATATTCTTGATCAGCATTAATAGTATTAATAATAACTGTATGTCTGCCCGTCCTTCCCAATGAGCGCCTAGATTTAAGAGACAGAGCTGGAGCAACCAAATTATGTATCCAGACTTCTGTGATATTCGTTCGTTCTCATTCGTAATGACCAGACGTGTTTTTCTTTTGCGCTCCGCATTTTCCTTTTATTTCACTTAAACAGCCGGTGTTTTATTTTCAAATAAACTCCCTAACAATCTGTATCTTAAAATCAATCCTTAACCGTGGGTGCATGCCTAATAATTGTGTAAGAACACAACTTTTTTAATTAATTTTGTGCGTCGGTTATTCGTGTGTTTGTTTTGTTGCTTTTCGTAAGTACGCCCTCTCATTACATTTAGCAGCTCTTTGTCGTAGCTATAACCGTTTATCACTCACTCTCTATCACCTAATCCCAATAACTGTTCTTGCTCTTTCGCTCTTTCTGTTCGTAGCGCTCTTAATTTTAAGCTGTTGCTGCAACCCTCCTCTCTCATCACAGTTTTTCCGTTTTCGTTTTAAGCATAGCTTTAAGCATTCGCTGTGCACATTGGTCTGATTGCTATTTGTTTTGAACTATTTTTTTCGAACAAAAATTTAAATACATAACATTATGGATTTTTCTGTCGTCTGTAACAAAAAAAAACCTTCAAGAAGCAGATTTCCCATGACCAGCCCAATATCCCTTGCTGGCTTTGCGAAATCGTAGTGCACACAAAATGTGTAGGGATCACGGGCCGCGTAGGATATGCCATTTCCCAAAACAATGGTCTGCACTATAGTTGTGAGGAATGCCGTGCTGTGGAAGGTTTTCAGGTGTTGGCTGAGTCTCCGAGGCGCAAGAAGTCTACTCCGCGGGACTTGCAAGTGCCGACTACCTCTCGTTCGCCGCATCCGAAAAACTTACTCCGACCACTCCGTCAGTGCAGAAGTTGATCATGTTTGTTACTCCAAGGGCAACGATCGCTGCTGGTGAAGCAGATTCGGGACCCGAATGCATCACTTCGGAGAGTATGCAGTTAGAAATATTTGTAGTGTCCGTCTCCGTCGAGTCCGCACCCAACTCCATAACTATCCCATCAGTTTCGCTCCCACTAGCTAATAGGCATCCAGGACCACCGGATATTGACATTGCAGGTCCCAGACCTCTGGTGCCAAACCCGCTGGTGGGAGTCCCACCAGCGGAAAGTTTTTGTATCACGGCTTGCCCCTCACTTACATCTAACTATTTAACTGCTTTTATTCAAAGCAAAACAAAAGCCGATGGCTTAAAGGTGGAGAAGTTAAATTTCTTTTATGCCAGGGAGATAGCTTCCTTCAAAATAAGCGTCTCCGCGACTCATTTCGCTGCCAAATTTTGGCCGGAGCATTTGGTGGTGAAAGAATACAAGGCCAAGAAGAATAATAGGCCCCCCATAGCTCTTCCTAGTAGTCAGACCAGTGTTTCATCTCCACCATCATCTTCCCGCTCTACTTCAATCCATCCAAAAAACTAAATTCGTCTCTTTTAGTTACTTAAAAGAATGCTAGAGGCTTGCGTAGTAAGCTAAGCACTCTTTTTCTTATGAGTCTCGCATTCTCGTCCCACGTTATTGTGTTTACCGAGACCTGGATAAAGCCGGACATTCTTAGTTTCGAAGTTTTGGCAGGTCGGTACACAATCTTTAGTAATGACCGTTCGTCTCGACGTGTAGGTTGGGTCCTCATTGCAGTGGACTCAAACTTTACGTCGGAACATTTCATAGACCAGGCTCAACAAAACCTGGAATTCCTGTGCGTAAAACTGATTCTCTCAAGCTTTTCCATTTTCATTACTTGCTCGTATATTCCACCTTCCTCGGATACCTTAATATACGAGCATCACTTGTCCGCTTTAAAAACTGTTTCTTCCTCGCTATCAGATAAAGACCACATGATAGTTCTTGGCGATTTCAATTTGCCAGGTACTGTTTGGTCTTTGGTTAACGAGTCTAATAACCTTGTGCCCATGTCACGACATGACTTTAACTTGCTTGTTGGACCTATCCCTGTCTCAAGTCAACCATGTGAAAAATTCCTTGGGTTGATTGCTTGATCTGTGCTTTGTCTCGAATCTGCTGACACGAGCCCTTCCCCTCACTATACCTGAAGACTCCTACCATCCTACATTCGAAGTGTCGGTAGAACGTCCGCTTTTCCATCCTCGCTATCATTTCTTGATATGACGGCAAACAATGATCAGGCAATTGCCGATCTTTTTGCCCAATTTTTCCAAACAACCTATTCCCAAGAAAGGTACTTTAGTCAGCCGTATCCATAGAGTTTACATACATATGCGCCTTCAACGTTTCCATTCGTTTCATTAGTAACGAGAAGGAACGCGTGAGTCGCTTCTGCGGACGCGACTCTACTTTTATACCCGTACTCAGTCAGTGTATAAATTTGTGAGCTTATGATTGAATTTGTAATAGAATTTTTAAATATTTTACATTTTACATTTTATTGCTACATCTGTTAACTACATCTAAAATGTAGATTATACATCTAAAATATATATTCTACATCTTCCATTTAGATTCTACATGTGCGTTCACTGCTGCTGGGTCCTGTTCATGTGCATGATCATCTGGCCCGCAGTACGCTAGAATTGTGATAATTGCACTATGGCCTGGTGCTACTGCGTTTTTAGTCTTATCGTATCTTTAAAATTGTGGCTGCCACAGTTTTTTTTCCTTTGTGTGGCCGAAAAGGGGCGGCGCGAAATTTTGAAATACACTTGAATCAGTCTGATATCACATAAGTCTAGTAAAAAAAATTGGGTGGCTCTAGCTCTTATAGTCTCTGAGAACTAGCCGCTTATCAAGACGGACAGACGGACGGGCATACAGAGATGGCTATATCGACTCGGCTATTGATGCTGATCAAAAATACATATACTTTATGGGTTCTCTGCGTTACACACATCCTCTTTTACCAAAATACAATATAACTCCTTGAGTACGAGTATAAAAATCTATATTCTAATCTAATCTCATCTATATTAATATACTTAAAGTAAATATGTTTAAAAAATATTAATTTTTATATAACTTATAACACTACTCGACAAAATTGAACTTTTTATTTAGGCTGTGGCCCAAAATGATTTAACAATTTTTTAAGCAACATTTTTTTTATATTAGATTTTTATTTTTTAAAATTTTTTAACATCTGGTATTTTTTTTCGGAGGTATTGCTTCTATTTTTTACATGACTCAATTTTCTTTGAAATGGTTGCTTAGAACTTAAATCAGACCAGGCACTTTGTAGCTAAAGCTTAACGTCTGGAAGATATTAAGCTTATAAGTTTTAATTTGATAATTTTTTGCGGTATTTTTTCACGAAATTTTGACTTTAAAAAATCAGGATATGTCGAAAAAAAACTATATCCCGTCCTTTATTTTTTTGTGTATACGTGTATACGCCCACAAGTTGGGCCCGAAACCGTCAAAAAAGGTATTTTATGTTTAAAAATATAAAAATATATATAAAAAATACCAGATTTTAAAAAATTATTTTCAAAAAAAAACTAAACCTTATAGCCTGTTTACACTGAGGCGCATCATTGGATTTTTCCGTTAAATGGAACATGCGACAATGATGCCCATAAGATCCCTGTGGATAGAAGAAGACAATCATGCGGCCGCATCTTTAATCATGCGCCGCATCATTGTCTAGTGTTGCCGTATTCTGTCTAGTATTTTTACAAAATACAGAAATTATTCAGGGTATCGACGGGGTATCGACGGGGTATCGACAGGAAACAGCTGTGAATTAGTAAATTATATTCAAAAATGAAATATGAGCACTGAAAAACAAAAGAAAAAGAAGCGGACAGAGGGGGCAGAAAATTTGTTAATGGACTTGTGGGCGGAAAATATTGAGGATTTGTGTGGGTTGCGCAAGAACACCCACATTTACGAGGAGATGGGAGAGGAATTTAAACAGTAATTCTATGATTTCTCTCCAATAGAAATTAAGGCAAAGTTGGAGAATCTTTTTGATCTTTTGGGATGCACTGATTCAAACTTAAAAAGTGCCACCTTAAAATTCAACTCGGCAGCACGCAATTTTTGTTCGGTGAAGCCAACGATAGCTTCACTTGCTGTGAAGTCCTCCTGAACAAGCTCAATAAACAATTGGGTGCTCGTAGTGAAACTCCCAAATGCACCATTTTCCACATTTAATAATAAATCGCTCATTATTTTGGGAATTTCAATAAAAATGCTTTTGCTCTCTTCTTCTTGCTCACCGAGCTTGTTTACATTTGTAGGACGAACAGCTGACAAATGCTGCGAAAAATGATGCGGATTTGGTGTAAACGCCTCGCATCATTTTTCCGCACCTTCGCCAATGATGCGGCAGTGTAAAAAGGCTATTAAATAAAAACATAATTTAAAAAAAAATTTTAAATCCCGAAATCTTTTTGAAAAAGTTATTTTGGGCCAAAGCGGAAATGTCGTGTTGAGTAGTGTAATTATCCTAGAACTTATGGTTCTACTTTGTTTCTATTTTTTAGATAAAGACATAAAATGGTGTAAACTTACCTCCTCGCAGAGAGCAAGCATTCGTCGCGTACTTTCCAAAGACTAAAACAAACAAAAATTATTTATATCAGTCACCAAAAATTATACATTTTAAATTTGTATCTAGAAACGGTATATCTAGCAGAGTTAACATGGGTTGGCACTTACCACCTTCTTTTAGTTTACTATGTATTTTATGCATTTTATTGAAAATTTTCTGCCGATTTGGCGATTTATATTTATATTTTTTAAATTCGATATTATAAATTATGTTTGAGCTAAATGTTATAGTATTTTGCACACCTTTGTAATGAACCATTGGAACCATGGATCGCTAAATTCCTAAGTTCATACTATCTATACCCTTCGGCTATTAGCCATTCCCTTTTATTCCCACGATTTTTGCGCGGAAAGAGGCCACCGTAGGCCAAACTGAACGCTTGTACCCAAGTGATGATGGTCAAAGAGAATTGGAAGAGGTTTTTATAGCAGCCAAGTCAATTGTATTGAAGTTTATAAGTCAGAGGAACTTCTAGTTTTAAGGCCTTTTCAACTGACAGAAGAAAATTATTCAAAATCTCTAAGCCAGTTAACGAAGAGATTCAATAAAAAGGGTCTTTCTCGACCATATTAACGACGTTTTTAATGTGCAAGGTCAGACCCAGCTTCGCTCGCATCGATATTAGACACTGTCTATGCTCTTCGCAAATTTTTGTATTCTTCAGGTTCAGATGCTTAAATGTTGAATGCAGTCATCCTCCATTTAAATGTCTGGACGTTGATATGCAATGACTGCACCATCAAGTTGCCCATGCGACACCAAGCCGAAGCCTGTTACGCGCGGAACCCAGGCTAGAATCGCAGCCCCTCCTCCCGCCCAACCGACCGGGGGCGCTGCCGCATGACGCGCGACGCGTGTTACCGAACCGATCGCGAACATGCAGGAAAGATAGAGGTTAGACTAATGTTCGAGGAAAATTAGAGCTAAACACAACTCAAGAGCTAAACATGCAGAGATAGTTAAGAAATAGGACTAATTACGGGAAAGGTATGTTAATATTAGTGATTTAAGAAGAGGAAGGGAATTAGTGGTGGATACTATAAGGTAGAGAGAATTATAGTCCGAGCATAAGACCCTAAACGGTTCATGCAAGCAATAATTTGATCTACAAAGTGGAAGGAACAAAGGGGTAAAGTTTCTAGTAGATCTAACAGGAATCGTAAAGTTTATGCGACTCAACAAGTCAGGGCTATCTACGTCACCCTTGATCAGGTTGTGCATAAAAATCACACCAAGCATTTTTCTACGACTAACTAAGGTTGGAAGGTTTATTAAAAGCAGTCTACGAGGGTAAGATGGCAGTCTCACATCTGCATCCCAGTTGAGGCCACGCAGAGCAAAAAGTAAAAAGTTTTTCTGGACTGATTCTATACGGTCCTGGTGTACTTTGTACTGGGGGCACCATACACAAGAGCCGTACTCTAAAATCGGACGAACAAGCGAGGTATAGAGAGTCTTCGTTATGTAGGGATCGTCAAACTCCTTTGACCACCTTTTTATAAAACCAAGCACGCCCATGGCCTTATTTACCATGGTGGAAATGTGTTCAGAAAACTTTAACTTGGGGTCAAGTTTAACACCAAGATCATCAACCAATGTAATTCTCTCAAGAGAACCACCGCAAAGGGTGTAAGGAGCTAACATGGGGCTGGACCGATGAAATGTCATAACTTTGCATTTCGAGGCATTTAGGTGTAACATATTTGCACAACACCATGACTGAAAGTTATTGAGATCGGATTGCAAGCGAGAGTGAAATGAAATGTCCTTGTACTGGACACAGGAGTTTTTGAAGAGGACTCTTTGAGACCTTGAACGAAGATAGCTAGAAATCCATCTCAAAAGATTAGGTGGAAACCCTAAAAGGTCAAGTTTTTGTGCTAGAAGGGAGTGGTTTACAGAGTCGAATGCTTTACTGAAATCAGTGTAGATAACATCCGTCTGAAAGTTACATTGGAAGCCTTTAATGATAAAAGAGGTAAACTCTAATAAATTTGTGGTTGTTGATCGTCGCTTTATAAATCCGTGCTGAGATGGAGATATAAGTGATTTGCAGAGATGTTGCAAATGCGGAGTTAAAATTTTTTCAAACATTTTAGGAATAGCGGATAACTTAGATATACCTCTATAATTATTAGCATCAGACTTGCTACCTTTCTTATGGAGAGGAATAATAAAAGATTCCTTCCAGATCGGGGGAAGCATGAAGAATTAATGGATAGGGTGAATAGTTTAAGCAGGGGTCCACACAGAGTGTCGGCACAGTACCTGAGTACACAGCCGGGAACTCCGTCAGGACCTGGTGAAAACACCGGCTTAACTAGTCGAAGATCATGAAGCAGTGAACTTTCATTTAACAAGGGGCTGAAAATGCCATTCGACCTTGGTAAACTGTATGGATACAGCTGACCAGAGTAGCTGTCATGGGAATAGGTTGTTTGGAAAAATTGGGCGAAAAGATCGGCGATTGCCTGATCATTGTTTGCCGTCATGTTTAGAAATGATAGCGAGGATGGATGTGCGGACGTTCTACGCTTACTATTTACGAAGCTGTAAAACTGTTTAGGGTCCTGTGAAAAGCGTATCCTGCATCGAGATAGGTAATTTTTATAGCATTGAGCATTAAGAACGGAGAACTTTGACCGAGCTAATACATAGCGAGAGAGAGAAGTCGGAGAACCAACTTCTTGAAATTTTTTATATAGTCTTGATTTTAAATTTTTTAGACTGGATAACTCTTTGGTAAACCAAGGAGGCTTCCCAGATCTAATCGGACAAGAAAGTGGGACACAAGAATCAAAAAGTGTATCGAGTACATTGTAAAATATGTTTGTGCCTTTCATAACGTCAGTGCACACGTACAGAACGGACCAATCAAAATCCCTAATGAGGTTATTAAGCTTCGTAAACTCGGCTTTGCGAAAGCAACGGACACGTTCAGACAGCCTACCCGTTCGATCCAATACAGTAGGCCCAATATCAACCGACACTTCGAATGTAGGATGGTAGGAGTCTTCAGGTATAGTGAGCGGAAGGGCTCGGGTTAGCAACGCTATGGTCGGATCTGAGACAAAGCACAGATCAAGCAATCGACCCAAGGAATTTTTCACATGGTTGACTTGAGACAGGGATAGGTCCAACAAGCCGTCAATAAAGTCATGTCGTGACATGGGCACAAGGTTATTAGACTCGTTAACCGAAGCCCAAACAGTACCTGGCAAATTGAAATCGCCAAGAACTATCATATGGTCTTTATCTGATAGCGAGGAAGAAACAGTTTTTAAAGCGGACAAGTGATGCTCGTATATTAAGGTATCCGAGGAAGGTGGAATATACGAGCAAGTAATGAAAATGGAAAAGCCTGGGAGAATCAGTTTTACGCACAGGAATTCCAGGTCTTGTTGAGCCTGGACTATGAAATGTTCCGACGTAAAGATTGAGTCCAATGCAATGAGGACCCCTCCTCCACGTCGAGACGAACGGTCATTTCTAAAGATTGTGTACCGACCTGCCAAAACTTCGGAACTAAGGATGTCCGGCTTTAGCCAGGTCTCGGTAAACACAATAACGTGGGACGAGAATGCGAGACTCTCAAGAAAAGAGTGCTGAGCTTACTACGCAAGCCTCTAGCATTCTGGTAGGTAACTATAAGAGAGGAAGTTAGTTTTTTGGATGGGTAGAAGTAGAGCGGGAAGATGAGGGTGGAGATAGAGATGGCGCACTGGTCTGAGCACTAGGAAGAGTTATGGGGGCCTATTCTTCTTCTTAGCCTTGTATTCTTTCACCACCAAATGCTCCGGCCAAAAGTTGGCAGAGCAAATGGTGGCGAAGTGAGTCGAGGAGACGCTTATTTTGAAGGAAGCTATCTCCCTGGCATAAGAGAAATTAAACTTCTCCACCTTTAAGCCATCGGCTTTTATTTTGCTATGAATAAAAGCAGTTACATCGTTAGATGTAAGGTCAGGGGCAAGCCGTGATACAAAAATGTTCCGCTTTGGTGGGACTCCCACCAGCGGTTTTGAAACCACAGGTCTGGGACCTGTGATGGCAATATCCGGTGGTCCGGGACGTCTATTAGCTGGTGGGGGCGAGACTGATGGGATAGTTATGGAGTTGGGTTCGGACTCGACAGACACGGACGCTACAGACATATCTACCTGCATACTCTCCGAAGTGATGCATTCGGGTCCCGAATCTGCTTCACCAGCAGCGATCGTTGCCCTTGGAGTGACAAACGTGATCAACTGCTGCACTGACGAAGTGGTCGGAGTTAGTTTTTCAGATGCCGGCGGACGAGAGGCAGTCGGCACTTGCAAGTCCCGCGGAGTGGACTTCTTGCGCCTCGGAGACTCAGCCAGCAGCTGCAAACTGCTGAACTGAGTTTCCATGGCCAAGAGCCGATCGTATTGCTTTTTAAAGCCCACGATCAGCTCTTTGAAGCCACTCCGCGTCTGCCTCATGAACGATCGCATCTCGTTTTCCACAGCACGGCATTCCTCACAACTATAGTGCAGGCCATTGTTTTGGGAAATGGCATCTCCTACACGGCCCGTGATCCCTACACATTTTGCGTGCACTACGCTTTCGCAAAGCCAGCAAGGGATATTGGGCTGGTCATGGCTAATCTGCTTCTTGCAGGTTTTTTTGGCACAGACAACAGCAAAATCCATGTTGATGTCTTTTAATTTTTTTATCGAGAAAAAAAGTTCAAAACAAATAGCAATCAGACCAATGTGCACGGTAAATGCTTAAAGCTATGCTTAAAGCAAAAATCAAAGGTTGACAAAGACGCAAAGATGGCTTATGACAGTAAGCAAGATTAGGTGACGTTGCCAACATGGGAGCAATGTTGTAAAATTCTTAGCAGTCTTTGTCAATTTTTGGAATGCAGCTCTCAGAAGCCCTCTGTTGAAGTAGCGAAGGAAACAAAACCATCCTCGTACTTTCTTACTAAACAAACCCCACACGTATTTGCCCACGTTGCAAAGGTGTGATCACACCCTCGGAACATGTGCGTCGTACTTAGACCTGACAGTGAACTAACGTTTTAAATTCGTAAAAGAAGCTGCCCTCTATTTAAATTGATTACGACATGGCCACATGAAAGCAATATGATGTTTTAAATCACGATGCAAGGTATGCAATAGCTCTCACCATACTAGTTTACTAGTATGTAGGGTCACTCAAACAAGGATTCGCTTTCTCAGCAACAACCAGCCGCCATTTCGTTAGTTTGCAGAACATTTCGTTTCTCTCTTCTTCCAACTGCTGTGGTGTTCATAAAGGACAAATATGGGATTCGCCAACCTGCTCGGACACTGTTGGACTCATGTTCTGAAGTAGATTTTCTAACAGAGGAACTTGCCAAACGCTTGCAGCTTAAGTTTCAACACACACAGCAAGAGATTTTGGGTATCGGTGATGTTCGAACGGCTATGAAGTTCTGAGTAGTTGTTAAAATCTATTCCAGACTGGGATATGAATAAGCCAGTCCAGGGTCCTGAATGACAAGACAATTTGTAGCTCATTAGGACTTTATAGGAAAAACCAGGAACTTGGCCAATAGCTGAAATTTAACGGTTAGCCAAATCAAAACACTTTGATTTAAGTTAATATGTTTCTTTATTATATTTGTTATTTGCTTGTGCTACGGTTAATGGAAGGCGCGACTGACTCTCGTGTTTGTTATTTGCCTGACTTTTTTGGCTGATGGACTGTCTTTTTCTCCAGGGAAGGCAGTGCCTTTTATGGATAGTAGAAGCCATCGATCGTTCCCACAGATATCTTAAATAAGTTCCTAATGTTACTAAGAGTTGAATTCTGACTTATTGGTAAGCGCGTGATTGGTCCGTAACAGAAGGTCACCTAACCATCAGCCCTGCACACGGTGTCCAATCTCCAGGTAAGGTGGTTAATTGGTTTTGGTTTATTTAATATTATTTCAGGTAGTTATTGCGTAAGCCGGGCTTCTGTCGTTTGGCCTTTGCTTAGTTTTCGTTGTGTCTGGGTGTTGAACTCGTCATTTGGAAGCTTTGGTTACTTAGGTTTTGCTTCTTCCTGGAGGTGTGGAGACGCTCAGGTTTCGGTTTTGGTAGTGCCGTTCTGCTGTCTTTTGGCCTGTGCTGGTGTTTCGAGTTCGTTGGTTTTGACATCGTCACTTGAGAGGGGCGTCGTGCTGCTGTTGTGTTTGTTTATATTTGGATGTGGGTGAGTTGTGGTGTTTTGCTCCGTTAGCAAGATCATTGCACCTGTGATCGTTGAACTATTCCTGCTGTTCTGGTTGCTTTGCTGTGGGGCTTCGTGAGACTATCCCATATGACGATGGTTTGCTTGGCGATGTCTTCTGTCCCGTGGAGATTTGCAAACTTTGGTAGTTCTTCTTCCAGGTATTCTCGTATTTGCGGTGCAATGTCGGGTGGCCAAGGATCCGTGGGCTGTTCTGTCTCGTCTTCGCTTGGTTCGGTGGCTTCGTAGTCAAAGGTTTGATTCGGGTCTTTCGGCAGGATGGTTGTTGGTGATGGGTGGAGAATTTTTGTCTCTGATGCAATACTTGCATTGTCTCCAGACTGGTGCATGAACTGGCTGGTCTCGACGACGCCTCTGGTGTCAAACCAACGACTGGTTCGGGCGACGAATATCTCGGACATGGATCTAAGCATGGCTTGGTGCATGGTGCTAGGGGTCATGTCGGTACGCGGAAGGTACTCCATTGTGTTGGCGAGGATCGGGCTGGCGTCGACCGTGGTGACGATTGGGCTGCGGTCGGTGTTTCGGGGGGTCATCGTCCTGGTTTCCGGGTCCTGGGAGAGAGGCGTTGTGGGTATTAGTTCGATTGTTGGCCCCGACCAGAGTGGGGTTAGCGTGGTTGTTTTCTGTGTTGATGGGCTGTCGGATTGTTGCTGTCGTTGTCTTTGTTCGGTGCTGGTGGTCAGCTCTGAGGGCGTCCTTGTGCTTTCTTGCTCTGTTGCTTGTCTTGGACCTGGGCTTCCTGTGTCGAGCACCGGGTTCAAGTACGTTAGTGCTTGTCTCGTGTGTGAGATTTTCGTAGCTTCTTTAGGATGTGTGTTCTCTGTTTTTGGGCTAGGTTGCGGTTGCTCCGCAGTAGCCGTGGGACTCGTTTTCCCGATGGATTGGTTTCTGTTTATTGAAGATGGCCCCGGATTCGTGTTCTCCGTTGTGGGCTGTCGCTTCGTGTTCGTTTCGATTAGTTTGGGTGTCAAATTCTGCGTTGCGTTATTGGGTGCCGTATTCGTTGTGGTAAGTCGCGGACGTGTGTTCGTTGTGATTTGTTGGGGTTTCTGATTTCGGGGTTCGGCGCCTTTTACGCGGATGGTAGTTAGCACGGGTTCAGTGGGCATGGAACGACGCACAGTGGGGCCTCAGCCGCAAAGGGGTGGCAAAAGTCAATGCATTTTTTGAACGCTTTGGATAAATCCAATACACGAATTCGATAGAGTATTTTCCAAAGCTTTCAAAAACAAAGTTTAAAAAGAATCGTACTTTTAGTTTAGGAGATATGAGCAATAAAAGTTGAAAATTATTTCCGCGTGCAACAATTTATTCAACTTTTATTGACATACTGCATCTTTCAGGTAGAATAAAAATTGAACTGTGTGAGGTATCATTTTGTTTTCGATATCATTTACTAGGTGTATTCATTTTTATCAATATTCAATGAAAAACTGCTTCGTTGCACAGACAGTTCAAGAGAAAACGTACTTTCCAAACCATCTAAATTTTTCTTTGTTTTTCAACTTTGACTTAAATTTAAAAAAAGTACATTTTTGCTTTTTCGAAATATTTTGTATACGGGATCTTTGCATATTTCTTTACTCAAATCAAAGGTCCATACGTGCACCTTTGGGTTTTTTGGCTTCTACATCGATAACAGTGACGCTACCTAGCACGAAAAACGGCCAAAAATGGACTGTCGCAGCTCAAATTCCCATACAAAATCCAAATTTTGACGTTTTTCGTGCGAGGTAGCGTCACTGTTATCGATGTAGAAGCCACAAAACCCAAAAGTGCACGTATGGACCTTTGATTTAGGTAAAGAAATATGCAAAGAGCCCGTATACAAAATATTTCGAAAAAGCAAAAATGTACTTTTTTTTAAATTCAGGTCAAAGTTGAAAAACAAAAAAAAATCAGGTACTAATGTACTAATGAAACTATATACTCAGGTACACTCAATAATTTAACCATTTTTAAGTTTTCGCCATCTAAATTATGTTGTTAGCTATTAATCCATTTGAAGGTAGGTCTTTTTAACTTCGACCTACCTTTTTCAAAAGTTTTTTTAGCATTGCGTATGCAGAATGGCCGTTATATTTGACCTGAATTTGACTAAGTTTTTTAACCTGCTTTTTATTTTGCCAAAGGGTTGTATATGCAAATGTATATATATTGCAGTCCTTTTTTGATGATTCCTTAATTGAAGAGGAAAATTTGGAATATGGCATTTCCCCATTGCATGCCAGAATAAGATGTATGGAGTTTATTTTAAAACTTGCATATACCATCCCGCGAACTGAAGAATCTTTTGACGATAGCATGCCAGCTAACGAGAGACATAAACACAGGAAAAAAATGATTCAAGACGAATTCTTTTCGAAACTTGGACTGAGGGTCGACTGCCCCAAATATGGATACGGGAACACAAACGATGGAAACTCATCCCGGAAATTCTTTAAGGAACACGAAATTACAGCAAAAATAACTGGAGTGGATGAAGGCATTATCCAAAGATTGGCTGTAATTTTGAATATTTTAAACTGCAAGGACAAAATTAACACCCGCAAATTTGGCGAACATGCCTCGAAGATTGCAGAGTTGTTATTTGAAAAGTATCCAGAAAAGAAGCTTACTCCAACGCTTCATAAAATTTTGGCACACGGTCAGAGGAGGCCCAGGAAACGAGAAACAAGGATTACAAGAAATTCAGGTACATGAATACTTGTAAAATATCACGAACAAGGCAAAACCAGGATCTTTTCAACATGTTGGCAGCCTCTTCAGATCCATTTATTTCATCTATTAGACATGTGAAATCCAAAAAAGAATTAGAAAGTATTTATTCTTCAGAAATGTTAAGATTATTGGATATTCCTAACGATACATCGGAAATAGATGCATGTTTTATAGTAACCCAAAAATAAGAACAATTAAAAAATTTTTTTTCTTTTTTGTAAATTCTGTTTAAGTTAAAATTTAAATGTAAAATAACTTTTAATAGTGTAATAGGCCATTAAAAATTCTTTATCGATCCGAAAAACTTGGAATTTATCATTTTGCATAGGAAAATATGCACTGGTAACAAAGTTCAACTTTGGCTATTTATTGTAAAGCTTCTAGATATTGTAGCACCATGTTCTTTTGCATTTCTGAAAGTTTTTTCTTTTAAGCGCAATTTATTTCATGAAGATATCTTGATTCGTTCGGAAGTTATTAATTTAGCAAGCTGAAATGGCCAAAGGCCCCACTGTGCGACGGTCTCGTAGCTGTAGCAACGTGGTGCCGCATTGGATCGTCGTTTCGGTGGCACATAGAAAGTCCATGCCGACAATTACTTTTCTTAACATGTTTGGCAGGACCAGGAGCGGGATTTGAACCTCTCGTTGATCCAGCTTGATGTGCGCGAGTATAACTTGCCATCGGCCGAGCCATCGGTCAGGCGTATGCGGACGCATGCATCTTTCAGGTTGGTGTTTTTGTCTAGTTGTCGGGCGAGGTTTGCACTGATAAAGCTTCGGGATACCCCGGTGTCGATTGTGGCTTCCGTTGCGTGTCGGCCAATGGTCACCCTCGCTACTATCCGTCTGTTGTTCACGTGTAGGTAATTCTTTAGTCGCGGGTCGGAGGAGGCGTCGTTTCCAACTGATCCCGTGTTAGTTGGGGACGCGTGTCGTTTCCCGACGTGTCCCGGCGACAGCGGTCGGCCTCCGTAGGCGGCCTTGTGTATCTCAGTGTGCTCTGAGGGGGTGCGAGGGGGTCCGCTCTTGAATACTTTCGAGCCCCGTGGACAGCATTGTTAGCTGTGACAAGCTTTGCAGCTCGTGTCGCCGCACGTACATCCGGTATGCTGGCCAACGTTGTCGTAGATCATGGTCAGATCCTTGGATGCGTCGTACCCGGTTCATGAGTAGCCGCTTCTCCCCCAATTGGTCTTCCAATTCTTCCAAATACAGTGTGGGCAAGAAGAACGTTAAGAATTTCTTGCGGAAATTTTCCCATGCGGAACTTTGTAGGCGGCTGTTGCGGAGCCAACGACTGGCACGCTCTGTGAGGAGCTCGGCAATGGCCCGCGGCAGCTGGTTTGGATCTACACCACACGAGAGTGCGCGTTCCTCGAGCAGTGCAATAAACGATAGCGGGTCATCCTGTCCGTTGAACTGGATTCCCCAGTTTCGGATTCGTTCCGCCATTGGTGCGGCGTGATTGTATTGGTGCCCTTCTCTTACTCTATTATTAATGTATGGATGTACAAACTTAAATTATTTATTTAGGAATGTGGCTGGCGATCCCATCGTGTGTGGTACGGCCGCGAAGCATTGCTTCACACATGCGGAGGCGTCGCCGCCGTATCAACAGCGCGCAGCTCTATCATGATAGATGCTGCGAAGTTGCTTGTCGCTTCCCGTTGCTCCGGAGACTGAAACATGAACGGCACCAGATTTTGAGTAGTAATGGCAACACCCCGGGCGACTTCAAGCAGATGCCTTTGTACGCTTAATCTGCCGCACGAGAATATGACATGCGCGGCGTCTTCCTCCACTCCTTGTCCGCACCATGAGCATTCCACAGACTGGTCGTCCCTCTCTCTCTCCCTGCATTGCAAAGTGGGTCATGGAGTGCTCAGTGCCCATCCCCCGATTCTCACGGCCTCACCAATGATTTGCTAATAACAACGACAACAAGTATAATACCCTCGCTCAAAACGGTGAGCCCGCAAGCTACAAAAGAATAATTATGCACCCAAAACAAGTCAAATAGCCGAAAACACTGTGCCACAAAAGGCACTGGAAAATAACCGATTCGCGATTCTCAGTGTCCCAAATGAGGATCAGGATATAGCCCAAACGTCCAAGGCGTCCAAATTAAGGCCACCACATATCTATGTTCGGCTATTGTGCTGAGCTCGTTAAAAAATGATCTGATAAAATTGGCGAAGACACACTTAAGGATAAGGGCTTCGAAGTAAAAATGGCTATAAACATAATAAATAGAAATAAAGTTCTCCAGCCAATTTTTAAGATAGAACTGACTGTTAGCTGCTGCTGCAACTGTTCTCCCCTCTCTTAGTATTTACCGTGGTCTGATATCTATTTGTTTGGAATTTTTATTTTTTTTTATTTCATTTTTTTTGTATGGAATTCTTATGGAATTCTCTATTGTGTATTCCGCCAAAACCTGCAAGAAGCAGATCAACCACGACAAGCCGACCATCTCATGCTGGCTCTGCGAGTGCACGCAAAATGCGCTGGATTTTCGGTCCTCGTGGGTGATACCATCTTCAAACGTAAAGGGGCTTTAAGGAGCTGACCGTCGGCTTTAAACAGCAGTACGATCGGCTCCTAGCCATGGAGTCTCAATTTTGCGGTTTTTATACTGCTGAATGAGTTTCCTAGGCTCAAAAAGGTTACTCCGCGGGATCTGCAAGTGCCAACTGTCTCCCAGCCACCGACCACTGAAAAACTGACTCCGTCCACTCAGTGCAGCAGCTGATATCGTTTGCCACTCCAAGGGCTACGACAGGTTCTGGTGATGTAGTTTCGGAAGCCGAATTGATCAGCTCGGAGAGCATGCAGCTAGAAATGAAGCGTCCGTGCCCGTAGAGTCCGCACCCGTTATTGTATATATTCCGTCCATCTCGATCCCACCAGCTAGCAGACGTCCAGGGCCACCGGATATTGCCATCACAGGTCCCAGACCTGTGGTGCCAAAACCACTGGTGGGAGTCCCACCAAAGCGACAAGTTTTTGTCTCACGGCTAGCCCCTGACCTCACATCCAATGATGTCCCCGCTTTTATACAAAGCAAAATAAAAGCCGTCGGCTTAAAGGTGGAAAAATTTAACTTTTCTTACGCCAGGGAGATATCTTCCTTCAAGAGAAGTGTATCCCCGACTCAATTTGAAACCATTTGTTCCGCCAAGTTTTGGCCGGAGCATTTGGTGGTCAAAGAGTTTAAAGCGAAGAAGAAGAATAGGCCGCCCATAACTCTTCCAAGTAGTCAGACCAGTGCTCCATCTCTATCTCCACCCTCATCTTCCCGCTCTATTTCAACCCATCCAAAAAACTAACTTTCTCACTTTTAGTTACTTTTCAGAATGCTAGAGACTTGCGTAAGCTCAGCACCCTTTTTCTTGAGAGTCTCGCATTCTCGTCCCACGTTATTGTGTTTACCGAGACCTGGATAAAGCCGGACATCCTTAGTTTCGAAGTTTTGGCAGGTCGGTACACAATCTTTAGTAATGACCGTTCGTCTCGACGTGTAGGTTGGGTCCTCATTGCAGTGAACTCAAACTTTACGTCGGAACATTTCATAGACCAGGCTCAACAAAACCTGGAATTCCTGTGCGTAAAACTGATTCTCTCAAGCTTTTCCATTTTCATTACTTGCTCGTATATTCCACCTTCCTCGGATACCTTAATATACGAGCATCACTTGTCCGCTTTAAAAACTGTTTCTTCCTCGCTATCAGATAAAGACCATATGATAGTTCTTGGCGATTTCAATTTGCCAGGTACTGTTTGGTCTTCGGTTAACGAGTCTAATAACCTCGTGCCCATGTCACGACATGACTTTATTGACGGCTTGTTGGACCTATCCCTGTCTCAAGTCAACCATGTAAAAAATTCCTTGGGTCGATTGTTTGATCTTTGTTTGTCTCAGATCCGACCATAGCGTTGCTAACCCGAGCCCTTCCGCTCACTATACCTGAAGACTCCTACCATCCTACATTCGAAGTGTCGGTTGATATTGGGCCTACTGTATTGGATCGAACGGGTAGGCTGTCTGAACGTGTCCGTTGCTTTCGCAAAGCCGAGTTTACGAAGCTTAATAACCTCATTAGGGATTTTGATTGGTCCGCTCTGTACGTGTGCACTGACGTTATGAAAGGCACAAACATATTTTACAATGTACTCGATACACTTTTTGATTCTTGTGTCCCACTTTCTTGTCCGATTAGATCTGGGAAGCCTCCTTGGTTTACCAAAGAGTTATCCAGTCTAAAAAATTTAAAATCAAGACTATATAAAAAATTTCAAGAAGTTGGTTCTCCGACTTCTCTCTCTCGCTATGTATTAGCTCGGTCAAAGTTCTCCGTTCTTAATGCTCAATGCTATAAAAATTACCTATCTCGATGCAGGATACGCTTTTCACAGGACCCTAAACAGTTTTACAGCTTCGTAAATAGTAAGCGTAGAACGTCCGCACATCCATCCTCGCTATCATTTCTAAACATGACGGCAAACAATGATCAGGCAATCGCCGATCTTTTCGCCCAATTTTTCCAAACAAACTATTCCCATGACAGCTACTCTGGTCAGCCGTATCCATACAGTTTACCAAGGTCGAATGGCATTTTCAGCCCCTTGTTAAATGAAAGTTCACTGCTTCATGATCTTCGACTAGTTAAGCCGGTGTTTTCACCAGGTCCTGACGGAGTTCCCGGCTGTGTACTCAGGTACTGTGCCGACACTCTGTGTGGACCCCTGCTTAAACTATTCACCCTATCCATTAATTCTTCATGCTTCCCCCCGATCTGGAAGGAATCTTTTATTATTCCTCTCCATAAGAAAGGTAGCAAGTCTGATGCTAATAATTATAGAGGTATATCTAAGTTATCCGCTATTCCTAAAATGTTTGAAAAAATTTTAACTCCGCATTTGCAACATCTCTGCAAATCACTTATATCTCCATCTTAGCACGGATTTATAAAGCGACGATCAACAACCACAAATTTATTAGAGTTTATTTATTTATTAGCAGGAGGGGCTGCGATTCATTGCATATTAACGTCCAGACATGTATTATGCGAAATTAAACTCTCCTCCTGGAGCTCCTACTCAAACAGAAATCTGTTTCTGGAATGCAAACGACATTTCACAGCACAAATTCGAGCTTTTGCAATTCCTCGCGCAACACGTCATCGACGCTACAAATTATTTTCACCTTGATGGCTATAGCTTCTATCCGACTCATCATCCCGATAATAAGGCACATGGAAGTGCTGGCGTTCTGATCAAAATTCGCATAAGGCATTATCCGTCGCCATCATTTGCTACACCTTATCTACAGGCAACATCAATTCATATTGAAATTCAGATCGGCTACATGAACCTATCCGCAGTTTACTGCCCACCGCGCTTCTGCATTTCCGAATCAGAGTTTATAAAATTCTTTGACCTATTAGGTGACCGATTTATAGCAGCTGGTGACTACAATGCCAAGTACACCCGTTGGGGATCACGACTTACCAACCCAAAAGGAAGACAACTATATAATTCTATAATAATGCCACGAAACAAACTTTGTCCCTCCGGGCAAGCCTACATATTGGGCCACAGATCCAAAGAAGCAACCCGACTTGATTGATTTTTCAATCACACGAAGAGTGCTGCAAGCACAGATTAATGTAGAACACTTAACAGATCTATCATCTGATCACTCGCCTGTTCTACTTCAACTTTAGGACCATCCACAGCTTTCAGAACGCCCACACTAACATCTAGCAAAACAGATTGGCTTAAATACAGGAAGTACATTAGCTCCCATATTGAGCGCTGCCAAATCATTTATTTTAAAAATGACATTGATAGCTCTGATGAAGCATTAGTATCCGCAATGTCACTGGGGGAAAAACACTCTACACCAATATTAGCAGCTATTAAACTTTCCAAGAACAGTCGTGTTTTTAGGCACATTGAAGTGCTGCTACGCCATAACAGAAGGCTTCGGCGAGAAAGGCAAGCCCACAGATCACCTGCCTCGAAAGAACGTTTTCAAACCACACCCAGCAACAAATAACTTTGTGCTCCCACCACCCAACAATCCTGAAGTTACTCCGCCTATCATATTCCAATCAGGAGAAGTCACAAGGGTCATTAGACACCAAATCTCAACGCAAAAGAAAGCTCCGGGCCACGATTTCATTTCCCCTAAAATGATCATAGAATTTCCGAGCTGTGCAGTATATTTCATCACCATGATATTCAACAACATGATGAAATGGGGCTATTATCCTCAAGAATGGAAGAAATTAGTCATCACCACCACCATAAAGCCCGAAAAGACAAGTCCAAGCAATCATCATATAGACCTATCAGTCTGCTGCCTTGCCTATCAAAGATATTTGAAAAGCTACTCCTACACAGCAACAGTGCCATCCCGATGCACCAATTTGGATTCCGCGAAAAACATGGAACCATTAAACAAGTAAGCCAAATCACCTCTGCATAAGAAATGCATTTGAAAGACGAGAGTATTGCTCCTCTTTTTTGCTGGATGTCGACCGCGTTTGGCCAGACGGCTTAATCTACAAAATTAAAGTATTACTTCCACAAAACATCCATGGAATATTGGAGTCATAACTACAGCAAAGAAGTACGCAGTACGATGAAAATATTTCATCTCCGAATATCATCCAACCCAACATTTGTCATCTCATATTGTGGCCTTAGAAAAATGGCTAGCAGATTGGCGCATACACGTAAACGAGCAAAAGTTTACCCTTAACAGACGAACTTGCCCTCCATTATACCTGAACTGCATCAACAGTTCACAAAACCACCGAAGTAACATAACTAGGTGTTCATCTGGATAGAAAGCTTACTTGGCATAAGCACATCGAAGTGAAGAGGAATCTACTTAAATTTAAAGATAGTAATCTACATTGGCTAATAAACACCCGCTCACCACTAAAACTGGAGTACAAAGTACTTTTGTACAATGCAGTTCTCGAACCCATCTGGCTATAAGGCTCCAAGCTATGGGGAAACGTTTGCGCTAGTAATTTAGAAATAATTCAGAGAGCTCAATCGAAGATACTAAGAACTATCACTGGGGCGCCATGGTACATACAGAATGAAAATATCCAATATCCAAAATAAGTGTAGGATCAGTTAAAAATGAAATTGCCAAGGTGAAAGCAAAGTATCAGGTCAAGCTACAGGCCCATCCTAATAGACTTTCGCAGTCTTTAACTTGGCACACTAGCCATATACTACTCCGGCGGAGAGACCTTCCCATCCAGCAATAATACTTAGTTAGGGCCGTACTCTAAATCTATATTATAAATCTGTAGAAAAAATCGTGTCTGTAAGCGTCTACCTCCATAACGCATGCACCAAACTGCATGCTGTTCTTTTAATGATAGCCAGAGAATGTGGCCTGGTTTTTACAAACAAATTTGTACTTTTCTACAAATAGGTCTCTCAAGAACTAAAAATTAAAAAAAAATATCTTAAATTTGGTCCAAAAGAGCTTTTTTGAACGCATATTTCTTTTCATTTCTCCGCAACGCGTGTACTAAATTACATGAGGTTTTTTTTAAATGATAGCAAGAGAATGTGTCTTTGTTTCCATACACAAATTTATATTTTTCTCAGTTCCTCGTAAATTAAAGATTAATCAAAACAGAATTTTAAAATTTGTTTTAAAAATTTATATTTTAACAACTATTTCATTTCATTTTGTGTCATTCTGTACGTTTTTGTGTGAACAATTTTTTTCTGAATATATTACAATTTTTGTAAGTAGATTTGTTGCTTTTAAAAATGGGTGCGTTTTAAGCCACCCAGTGTGATTTTTATACCCGTACTCAAAAAAAGTTAAGGGGTATATTGTATTTGTGGTAAAAGTGGATGTGTGTAACGCAGAGAAGGAAAATTTTCCGACCCCATAAAGTATATATATTCTTGATCAGTATCAATAGCCGAGTCGATAGAGCCATATCTGTCCGTCCTGATGAGCGCCTAGGTCTCAGAGACTATAAAAGCTAGAGCAACGAAATTTTGTTTACAGACTGATGTTATATCACACTGTTACAAGTGAATTTCAAAATTTTTCCCTGCCCCCTTCCGCCTTCACAAAAGACGAAAAACTGTGGCATCCACAATTTTAAAGATACGATATAACTAAAAACGCAGTATCGTAGAGAACGACCATATCTATCAGATTGCCGAATCAGATCGGATCATTATTATAGCCAAAATGAAAATTTTCAGTTGCTTCCCCCACCTCCTCTCAGCGCTGCTGACGCCACCTATTCGCTTTCTCGCACGCACATACTCTACCCTGTGCAAACCGCGAGCAACCCCTAGCGGAGGAGATGTAGAATCTAAATGGTAGATGTAGAATATTTGTTCTAGATGTAATATCTACATTTTAGATGTAGTTAATAAATGTAGCAAAAAAATGTAATATGTAAAATTTTAAAATTTCTTTTAAATTTCAATCATAAGAGCTTTATATACTGACTGAGTACGGGTCTAAAAGTAGAGTCGTGACTAGAAGCGACTCACGTTCCTTCTCGTTAAAGTTAAATTTGGGCCGGCGAACGCGAAATGCGTCACAAATTGTGGCTTCGAGGATCCGTGAAAGTAGCAAAGACATTAAACATCGCAATGAAAATAATATTCTACGCACAGCAAGGTCCCGTTCAAATAAACGGAACAATGATGCAACAACAACTGCAAATTAACGTCGTGATATACAAAATCTACAAGGTGTTGCGTTCGCCGATTACGCTTCTCATAGGCAAATTGTAATTGGTCCAATGAACGACCGTTGTCGAGATTGTCAGGCATATAAATTTAAAGGTAAAGCAGGTGAAGGTGTCCTGTGCGAGTGGAAAAGTGAAATTGCCTGAATTGGGGAGCCCACCACAACCATTGTGCACATTACTTAATGGATTGAGACCTGAGTCTAATAATTTTTTGAACAATATACGAAAGTATAATTCCAGTTTTCAAATTACGTATTTTTTCGCCACAAATATCATAAGACACAACTTAATGCCAACGTTCAAGGAAATTAAATAGTTTTGTTTATGCAAATTTAACTTTTGTTCTCATTCTTATATTATTAAGATTCAAATATACCATCGAGCTGACCATAAATTTTTGCAATTATATTTTATCGGGAACGCAGAAGACGAAGCTGATCGTCGAAGTGCCATTACTACCAACACGCGAAAAAAAATATTTTCGACTGGCAAGATATGTTCCATGAGCACAACGAATTGGTTCAGTTATTCAAAACGTCGCTTGATCGCTATCTGACGATCATAAAATTATTATTCGAGCTGATAAAACACCGGTTGGCGAACATGCAAGGCGTTTCAATGCACAAACAGTTGACGAAGTGGCAATGGTCATAGTTGGTGAGCATTTTAATAATCGTGACATTGTGCTTCATCGTAGAAATGAACAACTTGAACGTGTATCTGAGACGCATCGCTGTTATGAAGCACTACAATACTCCATGTTATTTTCGAGCGGCCAAGATGGCTATCATTTCAACATTAAAATGATAAATCAGTAAACGTTAAATTGATAGAAAGTTTATGATTGATTTTAATTTTAATTTAAATTGAAGATAATTGAGTTTAATTCAATTGTAGGTCGAGAAGGAACAAAGAAAGTTAGTGCTATGAATTATCACGCATACGGGCTAGAGATACGGCATAATCAAGACAACCACATATAGAGGTTTTAGGCACTTTTCCACCAGTATATTGTTGACATGTATGCAAAAATTGAATCGGAACGGTTGCATTTTCTTCGATTCAACCAAGCTAAATTACGTTCCGAAGAGTATGTTCATTTGCGTGATGCACAAAACTACCATTACCGTCATGTTGGAAGTCCACGTCATATGTTTGAGTACGCCGTTGCGTTCGACCAGACCTCTTCATCACCCTCACATGTAATCCGCAATGGGAAGAAATTCCGGATCTATTGTTTGTTGGCCAAACGATCGCCATGATATTTTAGCACGTGTTTTAGACAAAAATTAAAATCACTCATGGATTTAATTGTCAAACACGGTGCTTTTGGGTCTGTTCAATGTTGGATGTATTCAATTGAATGGCAGAAAAGAGGTTTGCCTCATGCGCATATTTTGATTTGGCTGATTAAAAAAAAAGGCCGAAATTTTCCAAAAAATTTGGTTTCCGATTAGAGATGGGCATGGACTGCAATTTTCCAACACGACCCAACACGGCACGAAAATGAAAATTTCCAACACGCACTAGAACGCACGGCTAAAAAATTTCGGAACACGGTCCAACACGGTCCAACACGAAATATTATACATTTTTTTGTATACCTTTATTAACATTGATTTTACCTACATATAGGTTCTTATATACGTATTTTTTTATTAAAATAACAGTTTATCAAGGTTAGAGCTTAATAAGCGTATACCAGCGCTCAAATAATATTTGTCCCGAGGTAGAAAACACCCTCACGCTTGTAGCCGAGCTGGCTGGAATGGCTATGCAGCTTTTGGGATTTCATGTTCACACTAAACTAGTTCTAAACACACACTCAAAAATCACAAAAACGGACAACAATTTAGTTTTTTTTGCTCGTCGTGTTTTTTCGTGCCGATTTTGCTCTGAACGAAAACGCCCATAGACAATATTTAATTTTTCAACACGCACACGCGGGCGCCCATCGTTTCACGACGTGACACGAAGAAAACACAGTCCATGCCCACCTCTATTTCCGATACAGTGACGGGCAACGATGGATATCCGAAAGCGGCGTGGATCAACTGAAGATAATGGCCATTCAGTAACTTTGAGAGTTCAAAATCAAGATTTGGAGATTGATAATCGTTGGGTTGTGCCATATTCACCGTTATTTTTAGATTTTAGATTTTTAGATTAGATTTATAAAGCACACATATATTTGCAAATACATCAACAAGGGAATGAAATCACTCAATTTCAAATGGGCAGATACATCAGTTCAAATGAAGCAGTATGGCGCATATTATCATTCCCGATCCATGAAAGGCATCCAACTGTAGTTCATTTGGCTGTTCATCTTGAAAACGGTCAGGACGGATTTATGCAGCTCATCTCAACAATCAAGAGTGTTATTATTTGCGATTGTTGCTAATAAATGTTCGTGGACCAACATCATTTGAATATTTTCGAACTGTTGATGAAGAATTGTGTGGGACCTATCGCGAAGCGTGCAAACGATTGAATTAGCTTGAGAATGACATTCATTGAGATCTTACACTTGAAGATGCAGCATTGTCCTCAAGTCCACATCGAATTCGGGCCCTTTTTGCAATTATTACAGCCACGTGCAGTCCAGAAAAGACAACTTAATTGTGGCATAAACATCAATATCATTTGTCAGAGGATTTTTTACATCGATTGCGCCATCAAACGGGTGATATAAACATGAACTATACGCCGGAAATTTACAACGAAGCATAGATCGCTGTTGAAGACCTTTGCTTGAGGATGGCAAGCAAAGAATTAGCTCAATTAGGTATGACAGCGCCTAATCGTGAAATACACGACCATTTTAACAAAGAACTGGAGGATGAACAACAGTATGATCGTGCCGAGCTTAATGCGTTTGTGCAAAACAATGATCCGCACTTAAATATCAATCAAAGAACGGTTTACGACCAAATATTGCGAGCTATCGAAAAAAACATGGTGGACTGTTCTTTTTGGGTGCAGCTGGAGGTACCGGAAAAACGTTTGTCATTTCGAGTGTTTTGGCTAACATTCGAGCACCAGGTAGAATCGCATTGTCTTTTGCTTCGTCTGGAATCGCTGCCACATTATTGGAGGGTGGTCGCACGGCGCACTCTGCCCTTAAGTTGCCCTTGAACATGCAGGCTGACGATAATCCTACATTCAACATTTCAAAAAGATCTGCAATGGCGAGAGTGCTGCAGCTATGCTCTCTTATTGTATGGGATGAGTGTACTATGGCCAACAAGAAGTCACTGGAAGCACTTAATCGTACGTTGAAAGATATTCTTGGAGATAATCGATTGTTTGGTGGTGCATTGATATTGTTTGCAGGTGATTTCAGACAAACATTGCCTGTAGTCAAACTAGGAACTACTGCTGATGAAATTAATGCGTGTTTGAAAACATCTAATTTGTGGCGCTCTGTGAAAACATTTAGATTGACTTTAAATGTACGTGTTCAATTGCAAAACGATGCTTCAGCAGATGTTTTTTCCAGACAACTGTTAGACATTGGTAATTGCATACTTCCCGTCGACAATTCTGGCTTCATAACTTCCAAATAATTTTTTCACTTTTGTGTCATCGAAGGAAGACTTGATTCAGAATGTGTTTCCAAATATTGTACAAAATTATAGAAACTGGTGAAGGGAAAGAGCAATTTTTGCCGGAACAAATAAAGATGTCAATAAGATAAGATAAGATGGTTGCGTATAGGTCGATTGACACAATTATCAATCAAGATGATGTTGTAAATTATCCAGTAGAATTTCTAAATTCATTGGATTTACCTGGATATACGCTATACGGCTACAATTTCCGATTCGTCTTGCTTTTGCTATGACTATTAATAAATCACAAGGACAGGCGTTGCAAATTTGTGGTTTTATTTTGGAGCACCCGGTAGCACATGGTCAACTGTATGTAGCGTGCTCTAACTCTTATAGTCTCTGAGATCTAGGCGCTCATCAAGACAGAGAGACAGACAGACGGACAGACGGATAGACGGACATGGCTCTATCGACTCGGCTATTGATACTGATCAAGAATATATATACTTTATGGGGTCGGAAAATTTTCCTTCTCTGCGTTACACACATCCACTTTTACCACAAATACAGTATACCCCTTAACTCTTTTTGAGTACGGGTATAAAAATGCCCATAGATCTCATGGGGAAGAAGATGGCAACACTCTCAACCTTCATAATGAGAAAAAATAAAATATAAATAATCTTGGCGAGACTCCCGCAAATACTAAATAGGGCAGATAATTGCATCGCTAGTTTCTTCTCTCTACGCTTATGGAGGACTGAGAGAGGGGTATTGGCGATGATGGCCTCCATGAAGGCGAAGAAATCTACTGTCAACTAACCAGGTTACTATTAAAACTCTTCTTTCGAAGAGGGAACAATAAGCGATGTCGTTGGCCACGCGCAGATTTTCATGCACAAAATATTTGAGCTAAATAAAAACAAGTGCCTGCAAAATCTTAATACTAGAAACGCTCTTCAGAGCTATACAGGATTTTGTTATACCTGTACTCAAAAAGAGTTAAGAGGTATTTTACTTGTGGTAAAAGTGGATGTGTGTAACGCAGAGAAGGAAACGTTTCCCACCCCATAAAGTATATATATTCTTGATCAGAATCAACAGCCGAGTCGATAGTCGTTCATGTCTGTTTGTCTATCCGTCTGTCCGTCTTGTTTGACGCCTCGTTCTCAGAGTCTATAAAAGCTAGAGCAACCAAATTTTCTTTCCAGACTCATGTGTTATCACACTGAATCAAGTTTGTTTCAAAATTTTTCCACGCCCCCTTCCACCTTCACAAAGAACGAAAATCTGTGGCTGACGCTAAGTAGTGTCAGGGCAGACCCTGTGCAGTGCGCGAGTGCCTTTAGCGCAGTGTTCCGCAAAGCGCGTGCCGCGGCACACTGGTGTTCCGTGGTCAGCAGTTGGTCAAGGTGAAGTCAAGGTTTTGTGAAAATAATACACCTAAAAACATCTTAGAGCTATAAAATCGTGATGCTATGTTACGCGGGGGCGGAACTGCCTATATCGACTAGCGCAGCACGAATGCTTATGGACACTGAAATATCGTCTGCTCAATGCAGTGTTTCATACAAAAGCTTTATCGGGGAAAAATGCTATCTCTTATTTACAAGCCAAAAAATTTGAATAAGACGTTTTCAGAGGCCCAGGGCTCAAATTTTAATTGCACTATGGGAAAAAATTGTAAAATTTTGTCATTAATGTACTTTTTGTTGGGGTTTGGTTTTTGGGTTCCTTATTAACAAGGTAGAATAAACTAGTTTTAAAACTTTTTTACTGAATACCGTTAATTTTTTGCTCGCTTTCAAAATTAGCTGATTCAGTGGTGCTTTGATTTGTAAAAAAAGTTGAGAAACATTGGACAACTTGCAGCTTGAATCCCAACTCGATCCCAAACTCGAAGGCGTGGCCCAAAAGACAACTTTTTTTTTCCAAAATTCTACTTTAGTTTATCTAGCATTCGTGCAAATTGGTAGAGGTCTAACTTTATATTTAAAATAAATACCAGAATGTTCGATACATTTTTTTACCATGGTGCAATGTTATGTGGGTAGTAAAACTTGAATATCTGGCGGACATATTCGCTCATTTAGATAAGCTCAACAGAAAAATGCCAGCAGAAATATTTTATAATATTTTAAAGTCTTCGGGGTCCAAAGAAGTCATCAGAAGCGGTACGCTTTCGAGATGATGTCCAAAGGTAGGGTGGGTTTAGTCTTCACATAACATCTGTGGACATAAGCACCGATTTCTCTCCATTTCTCCCTTTTCTCATCTACTCTCTTATCTTTTCCTGTCCTTACAAACTCCCTTTCTCTTCTTCATCTCCTCTTTCTCGCTTGTCTCTTCTTGTTTTCTTTTCATCACATTTACCGTACCGTTCTAGCAACAAGTCGCAGCACGCTGAATTCTAGAAATGTTATTAATAGTTGAAGCAACGAAGCAGGACTGATCCAAGAGAGTAAAAACTCCACCCCAAAGCCGACGAGCTAGAGCCGGATAATTATTAGCGTGCCCAGCTCTCTCGAATCGCAATGTTCAGGTTTTTGAATATAGTTTCCATTCACGTTACAATTATAATTATTAATAATATTAAAAGGTATGTAAGTATTAGTGATTTAAGAAGAGGAAGGGAGTTAGTGGTGAATATTCTAAGGAAGAGAGAATTATAGTCCGAGCATAAGACGCTAAACGGTTCATACAGGGAATAATTTGATCTACAAAGTGGAAGGAACAAAGGAATAAAGTTTCTAGTAGATCTATTAGGAATCGTAAAGTTATTGCGGCTCAACAAGTCAGGGCTATATACGTCACCCTTGATAAAATTCAAACCAAGTGTTTTTCTACGACTAACTAAGGTTGGAAGGTTTATTAAAAGCATTCTAAGAGGGCAAGATGGCAGTCTCACACCTGCATCCCATTTAAGGCCACGCAGAGCAAAAAGTAAAAAGTTTTTCTGGACTGATTCTATACGATCCTGGTGTACTTTGTACTGGGGGCACCATACACAAGAGCCGTACTCTAAAATCGGACAAACAAGCGAGGTATAGAGAGTCTTCGTTATGTAGGGATCCTCAAACTCCTTTGACAACCTTTTTAAAAAACCACGCACGCCCCTGGCCTTATTTACCATGGTATAAGTGTGTTTAGAAAACTTTAACTTGGGGTCTAGTTTAACACCAAGATCATACACCAATGTAATTCTCTCGAGAGAACCACCGCAGAGGGTGTAAGGAGCCAACATGGGGCTGGAGCGATGAAATGTCATAACTTTGAATTTCGAGGCATTTAGGTGTAACATATTTGCACAACACCATGACTGAAAGTTATTTAGATCGGATTGCAACGGAGAGTGAAATGAAATTTACTTGTACTAGACACAGAGTTTAACATCACCGCAGACATGAGTAACCGAGAATTTGTTCATACTGAAGGCAGGTCATTAATAAAGAGGCTGAAAAGTAGGGGGCCCAGATGGCTGCCCTATGGTACTCCAGAAGTAGTCTTAACAGGTGAAGAGAAGAAGGTTTTGAAGAGGACTCGTTGAGACCTAAAGCGAAGGTAGCTAATAATCCATCTCAAAAGGTTAGGTGGAAACCCCAAAAGGTCAAGTTTTTGTGCTAGAAGAGAGTGGTTTAAAGAGACGAATGCTTTACTGAAATCAGTGTAGATAAAATCCGTCTGAAAGTTACCTTATAAGCCTTTCATGATAAAAGAGATAAACTCTAATAAATTTGTGGTTGTTGATCGTCGCCTTATAAATCCGTGATGAGATAGAGATATAAGTGATTAGCAGAGATGTAGAAAGTGCGGAGTTAAAATTTCTTCAAAAATTGTAGGAATAGCGGATAGCTTAGATATAGCTCTATAACGATTTGCATCAGACTTGCTATCTTTCTTATGGAGAGGAATAATAAAAGATTCCTTCCAAGCGGGGCGCAGCATGAAGAATTAATGGATAGGGTGAATAGTTTAAGCAGGGGTCCACACAGAGTGTCGGCACAGTACCTGAGTACACAGCCGGGAACTCCGTCAGGACCTGGTGAAAACACCGGCTTAACTAGTCGAAGATCATGAAGCAGTGAACTTTCATTTAACAAGGGGCTGAAAATGCCATTCGACCTTGGTAAACTGTATGGATACGGCTGACCAGAGTAGCTGTCATGGGAATAGGTTGTTTGGAACAATTGGGCAAAAAGATCGGCAATTGCCTGATCATTGTTTGCCGTCATATCAAGAAATGATAGCGAGGATGGATGTGCAGACGTTCTACACTTACTATTTACGAAGCTGTAAAACTGTTTAGGGTCCTGTGAAAAGCGTATCCTGGATTTCCTGGATTTCCTGGTAATTTTCTAGCATTGAGCGTTAAGAACAGATAAATTTGACCGAGCTATTACATGGCGAGAGAGACAAGACGGAGAACTAACTTCTTGAAATTTTGAATAAAGTCTTGATTTTAAGTATTTTACACTGGATAGCTCTATGGTTTTTCGATTATGCCATGCAATGCACCTTTAGAAAGCTCGATGAATTCTGCGTTGTCTACATGTTCTCTTTTCACTATTCGCCCTTCACTTTAAGCAATGCAAACGCTACAAAGTTAGTGCTAATAGTGTGAAAAACACTAAAATAAAGTTTGGAGAGACATGTTCTTTAAAAGACTTGCCAAAAACGGTAAGAAAAAAGGTCCAAGTGATGAAAATGTTGACAAAAAAAGTATTGGCATTAATCCACAAGGAGAGCACGATGTCCGTTCGAGAACTCGCAAAAAAAGCCAAAGCTAGTATGAGTATGGTACAAAGAAGAAAGAAATGGCATAACTTAAAGACATACAAAAAACAAAAAGTTCCGAAAAGGAGTCTGCGACAAGTAGAAGTCGGCAAAACGAGAGTGCGAAAGCTCTATGATCGCTTGCTCACTGATGCAGTGGAATGCATTGTTATGGACGACGAAACATATGTAAAATTGGACTCAAAAACGTTACCCGGCCCCCAATTTTATACAAAAGCGAAAGGTGGGACTGTTGACGACTTGGTGTCCAAAATTCAAGTGGATAAATTTGGCGAGAAAGTGCTCATATGGCAGGCCATTTGCACAGGTGGCTTAAGAACCAGTCCTTTTTTCACAAAAGGGACAATTAACGCTGCTGTTTATAAAAAACGCCTGATACCTGGAATATTTTGGCCAGATCTATTCAACTCTTGACTCAAAAGATATCAAGTTTGTATCAAAAGAGGAGAACCCACCAAATTGCCCAGAACTTCGGCCAATTGAGCGATATTGGGCCATTGTCAAGCGAAATTTAAAGAAGAATGGTAGTCTCTCAAAAAATATGGACGGATGCGTGCAACCCGCATGGTTACCAACGAGTGTGTGCAGGACCTGATGAGTGGGGTTAAGCAAAAAATTCGATTAAAATTAGGAAGCTGAACATTTCTTTGATTTTGTTAACGAAATTCAAAATTAAGCCTAGTACTGAGACGCCCTAAATTTTCGGTCGACCGAAATCAGGGATGATATTCGTATGAAACCGATAAGAAATCATCCCTGTTTTTCGGTCGACCGAAAATTTCGCAGCAGGCGTTTCGCAGATCGGTACGCAGTTCCGACTAAATGCTATTCGATACATACTAGAAAAGCAACCGATTGTATTTTCCCATCTCGATCGGAAATGTGAAATATTTCCATTTACGTCGTCCAAATGACGCACACACACACACACACACACTCTAAAAATGGAAAGCAGCTACACAAGTGAAATAATGAAGACAAATGTAATCTAATTAGGGCAGTAGAATGAATACAGATTATATGGATATTATTATTTATTAATTTTATAACCGGTACTCAATTTAATCAATCAAAAGGAAATAAAAACAATGTTGATTGCATATCTGTCCTGCTGGATCGGATTTATACAATATTGCAGTGTGCATTATCGTCCTCCAGCTCCACAGCGCCCACAAATAAGACATTTCTGCTTGCTCTAATACAACATATGAAATTTTAACAGATTTCTGTTTGTAAACAAACACAAAACAGTGTAACCGTAGAGCATGCAGTTTGCCCACTTTGGTCACACTAGGCACCGAGCGGAATATACAGCACTTTCGGTCGACCGAAAATTTAGCGCGTCTCAGTACTAGGCTTTATACAAAAAATAAAGTGTGCAGTTTCTTTTCGGCACATTCCTTAAACAATAAAGCTTCATTAATTTTCTTCATTTTCTCTTTCCTCATCATTTGCAAAAATATAAGGATATATTGGTTAATATACACACCTCATCAGCTACTCCTTGTGCTGAAATCTGCAACTCCTCCAGCTCTGTTTTGGGGACCTGAGGTCCGGCAATTTCTTCCGAAGGATCCGCAGGCATTCTAAAAAAATGATAAAGCTTTAATAGACGTTTAAAAATATTTTTGGAAAAAATACAAAGCTTGAAATATCCGTACTTAGTTTGTATGCATACAAATATGAAGTTTGATTTTTTTTAACTTAAACTAGAACATATTCCTGCACTCCTCTTTCCGCCTAATGGCCAATATTCTATCTATTACCATACCGCATCGTCCTCTGTCCCTCTTCCGACCAACGAATTACAATCCATCCTGGCGCAACTTGCTTGCGTTGTAATTCTGACTACAAAAATAATCTAATCTGATTCAGACTCTGTAATATAGTAGATAAAAAAATTCCTTACGGAGTTGCAATTCGGTTTACTCTCATCTTTAAAAGTGTAGATGACGCAGATATTAAAGTGGATTTGATGCCAGAGTTTTATTGACTGTTAGAAAGATAGATCACTGTTCGTTCATCTACAGATCTTGTAAAAAGTGGACTGGAAAAGTATGCTCAATTTCATGCATACTATTAAACTTAGCAAAATGACACTATAAACAGAAATGCAAGTTAAAAGAGTAATTACTAGAGTATTTAATACAGCTACATTAGTTATTTGATATAAGCAACCGATTTAATTACAATTTGCATCCAAAATTAAAAAATATACGGAACTATTTTAACTATTAGTTATGTTTATAGTGTCAATATTCTAGCCTAAAGAAGAAGAAATTGCAAGAAATTGAGCGCAAGTTTTCCATTTATCTTTAATCGTTGGTAACTGGCATATGTATGTATTCGAGACTATAAATATAAATATTTGAATTGTTTCGGATTTTATGAAACACGTGACCTTGTTTTTGATTCGGCGCACTAGCACACAAGTTGTTTTTAAATGAAATCAATATTCCTACTTATACAAAAATATTTTCTCTGATTGTTTAAAAAACCAACACCATAAAAACATATTTTTAAACAAAAATCTGTAAATTAACAATATATGTACAGCAAAATTAATGTACACATATGATATGAACAGAGATTTTACAGATATATTCTCTGATTTCTTGTATGATTTTTTAAAAGATTTTCTACGAGTCATATGCATATATATTCTATATGTACATACCTGACTTTTTAATAGGTTTCAAAGATATGATTTAATTAATTTTAAATGTACACTCCTTTCTCCTAAGAGTAACAAAATACGGCTGTATGCAACTACCGGACAAAAAACTAAATTCTTAGATGCATAGGTTTCATTGCTTCAGTTAAAGAGCTTTTACGTGCGCAGGTCTTGTACGCAATTCATAAAATAATTTCTTCAAGCTTTTTAGAAAGCTTTAAGGAAAGATTTAACAAAAAAGATAACGCGCATTTCTTAGAGCTATTTCCCGTTCAAAACTGTAAATCGATATGAAAGAAAATACTAAATACTAGTCAAGAAACTGAAAAATTTGTTTATGAATTATGTGGTTTGTTCCCGAGTACGTACCCGATGGATCAATGTAACACCAAGAAGGAATCATTTCAAGAAGAAGTACTATTGATCAGTGTGTCCAAGATGAAATGAGTAATATGGTGACGTCGTCTTCTGTAGTGAGAACCATCCACATTTTCAACTCGCTCTCTCGGCTATCAGATTAACTCTTTGTTTGTTTCATATATAAGTAATATTTAATAACCTTCCGACACGATAAGTATTAGACGGCGGGATATTATATTCATTGAGTTCTTTATTCAATAGATGGTGATTATGGTTATTGTAACATATTTAATTGTTTGAGTAATTAATGAGGCAATGCAATACAAATGTGTTCATGCAGCTCGGCGATCAGATAAAAACTAAACTGTTCTAATCCAGCCCGTCGACCACGAGCCCTTTTCTGTTGGTCGCGACGCCGGCGCAGCGCAGCGACAGGTGCAGGTGTTCGAGTGGGATCGGCCACGATCGTCCGATCCCACGCCTAACAAAGTGCAAACTTGGCAGATATTCTTCCGCCCAGTGTACAATTGGTTAGCACTCGTTAACTACTTTCCCCTTTAAGTCTTGACCGTCTTCGGTCGAACCAATGTTTTCCAATACTTTCTGAATGGCAATGGCTGTACCTTTCTGTTGCTTGCGCCGCAACCACCAGGATATTCCAATCATGATGGCGCATAGGACCAAGCCTGTAGTTGTAGCCAATACGGGGCCAACAACCAGGCGCGTCTGGACTTCGCCGATTCGTTGCAAACTTTCCTCATTCAGCTTATGGAGATAGGGTAGACTGAGGAGAGGCTGGTGTCGGGTGACGTTGATCTTTGAAGCAGTTGTAACACCCGCGAGTCTTTTCGGGTCGTTGTTGAAGTTGGTTCTAGTTTTGTTGTCATGGGCGACTCGGTCGAAAGTCACCAAGTATGTCCCAGTGACATTGTGTTCTGGGCCATCGTCGGCAGCCATGATGACCGCAGCGTCGTTGATTATTAAGACGCCCTCGTCTACCTCCACAATTGGAGGCAGGTCATTGGGTTGCGTGCCACAGTGTGCCACGGCCCCTGAGTGCAGCTCTTGAGCGCAGCTGTTTGCTGGTGCCTCCTTGCAGAAAGCTAATGATGGAGGCCCTCTGCATGAAGCGACGGCGATGACCTTACTGTCGCATACCGCTATTATGTTTTCGGTTAACTGGAGCACTATCCCCTTGTGGGCGACTGGAAAGATAGTTATTTTCTTACAAATACACTTAGGTCTAGGTATTTCAATTACAAAAACTATTAGTTCATTACTAGCTAGAGCCCTTACATTTGCGACACCCAATAGCTGGGTTGCGCTGATCTCGGTGGAACCTTTATTCAAAATCGCCTCCAGGTCACCACTATCGATGATGGCTGGGTTTATAAGATTTATTCTTGCCAAAGTTGCGGCGATCATTATATTTTGGAGTTCGAGCGTCAATATTCTATTACGGGTTAACAGTGTCTCGTAGAGGTGGGAGGTGTTAATTTCCTCCTTCTTATTTACCCTCAGCAGCTGGTTAACCGTTTCAGTAAGGGTATTTATCTGCGTCTGGGTTTTTGAGTTAATTGATATCTGCCTATTTTTCGCGTTTACTATGTCGTATGCGATCTATCGAGTTTGTTGTAGGTTGTCAAAGTCTGGTGTTCCTGCGATAACTTTTAAGGCCGTCCCTAGAATATTTAAGCTCCTGGCCTGGCTGTGGTGAACTCTCAAGGCATCGGTTAGCGTCCGCAGGTGTTCTGTGTCTGTCTCCAAGATTTTCCTCATGTGTGTCTGAGGGAACAAGTCAATTTCTCTGGTCTCCTGAATGTATCGTTCGTATATTGATAGGTTTGTTGAGTGTCGTACGTAGAAGTATTCCTCCCAAACTGCTGTCCGTCCGTCAACTACAAGAATTTAGTCAGCATGTGAGTAATCTGTTATTGTTGCGCTAGCTAGCGCTGCCGTTGTTACGAACACGAAGATGTATTGAAGGAGGGCCCTAGTGGAAATAAAAGGTAAAACTTATTAACTACAAAATTCCAGAACCCATAAACTGTTCTTACTAATTTTAAATGTTCACCTCAGGTTGTCCTTATGGACCACAGTAGTACCCAAATCTGCCTGTACTCTGTTCTCGACGCATAAAGGCGTGAGCTTATCGCCCAGTCTTCTGTTGCTTTTTACGAGGACCCTTTCGCCTACGTCAAACACCCTGTTTCGCCGGCTTGGGTTGTTTCGCTCCAGCTGCTCTTGTTGAGCCTTTACAAGCTTTTGGCAAATTTCTGCACTGAGGTCTGAGTCCGCGGGTATTACTTCGACTGGCTTCCTGTTTGGGACTGAATGAAATGTTTTGTTATATTCTATGGTTGCTTGCGGAATTAGGTTGATCGTGTTTTCGATCTTCCTCTGTATTGTTAGGCATCTTGCGATTTCCACCAAGGTACTGTGAAACCGCTCTACTTGCCCATTCGTAAGTGCTGTGCAAGGATGGAGCATTGACGATATCAATGTCAAACTGGTTTTTTAAGGTTGACCGGATGGTCTCGGAATTAAACGCTGCTTCATTATCGCAGTAAATCCATTTAATTCCGGGGAAAAAGTTTACAATCTGCAGGATTGGGGGTTTGACATCCGCGATGGTGCGGGAAGAAATTGGTTGTACCAAAGCAACTTTTGAGAATTTATCGACGGCCGTTAAAAAAAATTTCCCAGCCGTCGAGAAGATGTCTATGTGTACCATTTCCCCTACCCGTGCCTGTCATACTTGCAATTGGATCATGTCCGACAGTTGGCCACCACTTCCGCTGCTATCTTTCCCATTTTTGGGAAGTAATAGTCGCGGAGTAGCTGCTTCATATTTTCTTGGGCTGCTCTGTGCGCCCTATTATGCTCAGTGGTTATTATTTCTGTTTTTTCGTCGTCGTTAGTGATGTCACTGCCCATGGTTTTGCAGTACCAAAATTTGGTAGAAGGACAAACTAATCATGTTGCTGCACATGGATGATGAGGATGTGGACGAGGAGGAGATATTAGAATTGATATTTGTTTCGAAAAAACTGAAGCGTCGTCATTTGTGACTGCTTCTACAAAATCCAATCAATGTTTTAAATACAAATATATATGATAGGACTTTTTAGAAGCGGTTCGGGACATTTTGGGAGAAAGATTCAGCCGAAAACAAAGATGCTGTTTAATGAAAATTTTATATCGCCATAGCATTGTATACTTTGGGCTGTTTTCCTGAGTACAGAATAGTCGGAGGGCTGTTAGCCAACAACGTGTGCAATTTCCTGCATGAGTTTTGCAAAACACTCCTCATAAACAAATTCCCAGAGGATAGTCCACAAACTATCTCACTTCTGAGTTTTTGTGCCTGAGAATATTTTGGCATCAGATGTTTTGTTGTTGTTTTTTTTCCATTTTCCTGTTTGTCATTGTTTACATTTTCTCCAAGGCGTTGAGACTTTGCCGCGAGAGCGCATCTGCAATATAGTTGTCTCTGACTGGTTTGTAAAAGACTCTCGCCCCAGATTCTTCGATTCGCGCTTTCCAGCGCTTTATCTTGGAGTTCGGGTTTTTGTCCGAGACCGCAAATATATTAGAGGCTGGTGATCTGTGTAGATGGTTATGTCACTTTTACCGTAAAGGTAGTGACGAAGTGTGTCTAATGCCCATATTATGGCTAGGAGCTCTCTCTCATTCGTTGCGTAGTTAGTCTCGCTGTCTTTTAAGGTCCTCGAAATCATTGTGATGGGACGGTTTTTTTGGGACAGCACCGCGCCTATGCCGGTGGATGACGCGTCTGTGGTCAGGTGAAATGGGAGGTTAAAGTCAGGATAGTGAAGTGTGACGTCTTCCGACGCAAAAATGTTTCTAAGCTTGTCAAAAGCTTGCTTCTGGGCTTCGTCAAATTCTACGCAAATCGATTTTGAGCGTTGCTTGCTGACTTTGCCGTTCTCCCCTTTTAGTATAGTTGTGATTGGTCGAGCTAATTGGGCAAAGCCTTTAATAAAACACCTATAGTAACTTGCAAGCCCCAGGAAGGACCTTACTTCAAAGAGAGTGGAGGGTTGTCTGAAATCCTGTATGGACTTGACCATGTCAGGGCTTGTTCTGGTGCCTTCTGTAGACACAACGAATCCCAGAAATTCGACGCTTTCCTTGAAAAACTGCGATTTCTCCCTGGACACCCTCATGTTTGCAACATAGAGGCTTTCAAGAATACTGTCAATGCCTTTGACATGTTCGTCTTTACTTCTGGAAAAGACAATAACATCGTCTACATACACATAGCATATCTTTCCGATATGCTCACGCAGTACATCGTCAATGGCCCGTTGGAATATGCTTGATGCATTCCAAAGGCCAAATGGTAGCCGGCAAAATTCATATTTGCCCCCGTTTACAGAAAATGAGTTTTTTTCCCTGTCACGTTCAGCGAGCGTGATCTGATGGTACCCTGATTTAAAGTCCAGGGTAGTGAAATATTTTGCCTTTCCCAAGTTCGACAGTATCATGGAGAAGCTGGGCATCTGTCTGCAATAGTCTTTGAGTTTTACTTTCGAAGGTCGATGACAAGCCTTTTTTTTCTAGAACCTGTGTCATCAAGTCCTTTCTTTCCTACGACCCAGATAGCGTTGTTGTAGGGGGATCTTGATGGGCGAATAATTTGGTTTTTTAATAGCTCCTTGACTTCTTCATTGACAAAGTCGGTGGACCCTACAGGGAAGGGGTACATTCTTGAATCTACCGGCTCGTCATCTTCGGTCCTAATGGTTGCCCCTACCGTTGTGTTAAACGGCAGAATTTCCTCTAGGTCTGTAAAGGCCTTTATTCGGTTAGACATCATTTTCAGAAAAGCCTCCTTTACAGCTGGTGGTACTACAATATCATTTACTCTTGTGAAATTTACGCTGGGGCACTTGTGGAACAGAATATTTTCTTATCCCCTAGCCAAGTGAAGTTTCTTCGACTTAAAGTCAATGCTACCGCCAGCTTCAGTTAACGTGTCGAGCCCTATAATGCGTCAAAAGTTGCCAGTTCTGGCAGAATAAAGAACGGGCTTTTGACACCGAAGATGGTGAGAGAGCATTTTCGCTCGACTTTGTTAAATCCATGTAGGGATTTTACTTCTACTGCTTCTACTGCGACCACTCCTTGAAGACCTTTTAGGGGCTTGATGTAATTTTTCGCCGCCCCTGTATCTATGAGAAATTTTAGTACATTCCCCGCTACTGTTCGCTTGACGAACGGGAGCAGGGATTCCCCCTAAAAAATTGACTGTATCAGTCCCGAATCCTGCATTTTCTTCATCGTCAATCTCAGCAACCGCTTCCGAAGCTAGCTGCTCATACTCTCTTTGGTATTGGCCTGAGTTCTCCTGTGCGAGGTGTTTAATGTTCTGCCGGCGTTGGTCAGAGAATCTCTGGGACCCAGCCAATTTCTTAAGTGTACCCTGCTGGTGATTGTTGGCAAGGGTTGTCGAGCCAGGGGAGCCTACTTTGTACCCCTGATGTTTTTGAAAATTTGTGGGTTGGCGGAATTAGGAAAAGGACGGATCAACATCCATTTTCTCAACCTGGTCGTGGCCACGGTAACCATTCCCATGTTGGATACCATAGTCCCGAGTATATAATGGGTTTTTTCTTTTCTATATTGGTCGGACTCACTGTGTCCGCCTTGTTTGTAGTTTGTTCGTTTTTGGATTTTCTCATCCAGAGCTTTTGCGTAATTTGCCGCAAAGCATGCCTATCATGGTTGGCTTCAAGCTCTTCAGCCAAGCCTAGCGCCGATGGCAAGTCCTTAGGACGAGCCGAAAATAGTACATCATTAAGATTTTTTCTAAGTCCTGAGATGAATACGCGAAGCGCGTCATCCCAATATTTGTCATTAAGGGTTTGTGCTCTTGCGGCGTCTTGGGACATTATCGCTTTGTTTGTAAGCAATGGCAGTTTTTTTTCCACAATGGTCATGCTACCTTGGCAGAGTGTTGCCAGTTCCTGTTCTAGCAAGTGCAACGGACGCTTGTCCGAGTAGGTGAAATCGAGTCGGCTAATGATAGCATCGACATTTAATACAGTACCGAACGAGGCCAAGAGTGCGTTTGCGGGGCCTTTAACTTTATTTCGGATTATGAGGACTGCCTGATAATGCTTCGAACTACCTGTGTAGTTTTCGTAAAGCGTGTAGGCAGCCTTTGCTGCCTGCCGCCAAGCAACATATTGCTCCAGAGTTCCATCGAACTCCGGTAGCGTTTTCACTGCATCCAGTGACTCGTCGCAGCCCACTGTTCTGCCCAGTGTAACTGGCACATAGGCCTTGACCTCGAGTGTTCCGGCCTGTAACTGGGTTGTGACCGACCGTAGTTTTTGTTCAAAGTCCGTTTTTTGAACCTCTAACGCAGAGCTAACTGCTGCTGCAATGATGGCCTGCAAATGCGAAGCGTCCATCTTGTCTACTTGTTTGTTAATGTCTTACCGGTCGTCGTCGCAAGTCAGTGTTAGGCTGTCCAGTAGTGGCAGCAATTCGCTTACTTGAGTGTCAAAGTCAGATTCATTCATACACAAAGTATATTTTCGCTGCCCCCAGACAGCAATGCAAATTTATTATTGTACGGTCCCGCTGCTGTTACCGCAAAAAAATCGCAGAGAGAGAACACACAAAATTCTGAGAAAAATTACGCTCGCACATGTCTAAGTTAAGAAACACACATGGTTTTATTTTCTGTTTTTATTTTTTTATTCTTATGTTTGCCAACAAACCTCGTGGAACAAAATTCTAAAATTCTACCTAACGGCGATAACTTGAACAAAAATTCCACTTACATGTTTTATTAACTAATTTTTATTCTTCTGTTTTAGTTTCCTTTCTCTGCTGGCAAGGTGTTTTGATGTTTGGTGTTTTGATGATTGCAGCTTTTCTTGAGGCGAGGGATGGGCCCTTCAGCCTGTTTTTCTTTGTAGTTTAATTATGTTGGCTTAGGCGAGGGATCGGCCCTTCAGCCTATTTTTCCTTTTGTAGATCTCAAACTAAGCGAGGGCTGGCCCTTCAGCTTATCTTCTTGGGTTTTCCGAGTCTTCACAGTCGGCGTTGCCTCCGCACTGTAGTATCTCACTTCTACTGCTAGTAGCGGGTATCCTCGACCGCGCTAAGCTTTTCACTTTGTAGTTTCTTTAACAGTACAGTGGGCGTTGCCTTCGCACTATACCTTATTTTTCACTGCTTGTAGCGGGTATTTACTTTCCTTCTTTTTTTTTTTTTTTTTTTTTTGAAAAGTACAAGTACAGCGGGCGTTGCCTCCGCACTGTACCTTGTTTTCACTTTATAACTTCACTAGCAGATCCAACAGAACGGGCGTTGTCTCCTCACTGCACTGTACTGCTCACTCTATTTGTTTGCCGGGTCGCGAATACGAAACGACGCACAGTGGGGCCTCAGCCGCAAAGAGGTGGCAAAAGTCAATGCATTTTTTGAACGCTTTGGATTAATCCAATACACGAATTCGATAGAGTATTTTCCAGAGCTTTCAAAAATAAAGTTTAAAAAGAATCGGACTTTTAGTTTAGGAGATATGAGCAATCAAAGTTGAAAATTATTTCCGCGTGCAACAATTTATTCAACTTTTATTGACATACTGCATCTTTCAGGTAGAATAAAAATTGAACTGTGTGAGGTATCATTTTGTTTTTGGTATCATTTACTATGTGTATTCATTTATATCAATATTCAATGAAAAACTGCTTCGTTCCCCAGACAGTTCTAGAGAAAAACGTACTTTTCAAACCATCTACATTTTTGTTTGTTTTTCAACTTTGACTTGAATTTAAAAAAAAGTACATTTTTGCTTTCCCGAAATATTTTGTATGCGGGATCTTTGCATATTTCTTTACTCAAATCAAAGGTCCATACGTGCACATTTGGGTTTTTTGGCTTCTACATCGATAACAGTGACGCTACGCCGCACGAAAAACGGCCAAAAATGGGCTGTCGCAGCTCAAATTCCCATACAAAATCCAAATCCATTTGCAGGTAAGTCTTTTTAACTTCGACCTACCTTTTTCAAAGTTATATTTTACCTGAATTTGACCAAGTTTTTTAACCTGCTTTTTATTTTGCCAAAGGGTGGTATATTCATATGTATATATATTGCAGTCCTTTTTTGGATGATTCCTTAATTGAAGAGGAAAATTTGGAATATGGCATTTCCCCATTGCATGCAAGAATAAGATGTATGGAGTTTATTTTAAAACTTGCATATACCATCCCACGAACGGAAGAATCTTTTGACGATAGCACGCCAGCCAAAGAGAAACATAAACACAGGAAAAAAATGATTCAAGACGAATTCTTTTCGAAACTTGGACTAAGGGTCGACTGCCCCAAATATGGATACGGGAACACAAACGATGGAAACTCATCCCGGAAATTCTTTAAGGAACACGAAATTACAGCAAAAATAACTGGATTGGATGAAGGCATTATCCAAAGATTGGCTGTTATTTTGAATATTTTAAACTGCAAGGACAAAATCAACACCCGAAAATTTGGCGAATATGCCTCGAAGACTGCAGAGTTGTTATTTGAAAAGTATCCAGAAAAGAAGCTTACCCCAACGCTTCATAAAATTTTGGCACACGGTCAAATTTTAATAGAGCATCAGAGCCTTCCAATTGGAGAGATGTCAGAGGAGGCCCAGGAAACGAGAAACAAGGATTACAAGAAATTCAGGTACATGAATACTTGTAAAATATCACGAACAAGGCAAAACCAGGATCTTTTTAACATGTTGGCAGCCTCTTCAGATCCATTTATTTCATCTATTAGACATGTGAAATCCAAAAAAGAATTAGAAAGTATTTATTCTTCAGAAATGTTAGGATTATTGGATATTCCTAACGATCCATCGCAAATAGATGCATGTTTTCTAGTAAAAGAAAAATAAAACCAATTAAAAAAAATTTGTTTTTTCTTGTTTTTTTAATTCTGTTTAAGTTAAAAACTAAATGTTAAATAACTTTTTATAGTAAAATAGGCCATTAAAAATTCTTTATCGATCCGAAAAACTTGGAATTTATCATTTTGCATAGGAACAAAGTTCAACTTTGGCTATTTATTGTAAAGCTTCTAGATATTGTAGCACCATGTTCTTTTGCAGACTAAATTCTGAAAGTTTTTTCTTTTAAGCGCTTTTCTTATATACTGTCACTGTTATCGATGTAGAAGCCACAAAACCCAAAAGTGCACGTATGGACCTTTGATTTAGGTAAAGAAATATGCAAAGAGCCCGTATACAAAATATTTCGGGAATACAAAAATGGACCTTTTTTTTAATTCAGGTCAAAGCTGAAAAACAAAAAAAAATCAGGTACTAATGAAACTATTTACTCAGGTACACTCAATAATGTAACCATTTTTAAGTTTTCGCTATCTAAATTTTGTTGTTGGCTATTAATCCATTTGAAGGTAGGTCTTTTTAACTTCGACCTACCTTTTTCAAAAGTTTTTTTAGCATTGCATATGCAGGATGGCCGTTACAATTGACCTGAATTTGACCAAGTTTTTTAATCTGCTTTTTATTTTGCCAAAGGGTGGTATATGCATATGTATATATATTTCAGTCCTTTTCTAGATGATTCCTTATTGAAGAGGAAAATTTCGAATATGGCTTTTCCCCATTGCATGCAAGAATAAGATGTATGGAGTTTATTTTAAAACTTTTATATACCATCCCGCGAACGGACGAATCTTTTGACGATAGCATGCCAGCCAAAGAGAAACATAAACACAGGAAAAAAATGATTCAAGACGAATTCTTTTCGAAACTTGGACTGAGGGTCGACTGCCCCGAATATGGATACGGGAACACAAACGATGGAAGCTCATCCCGGAAATTCTTTAAGGAACACGAAATTACAGCAAAAATAACTGGAGTGGATGAAGGCATTATCCAAAGATTGGCTGTAATTTTGAATATTTTAAACTGCAAAGACAAAATTAACACCCGCAAATTTGGCGAATATGCCTCGAAGACTGCAGAGTTGTTATTTGAAAAGTATCCAGAAAAGAGCTTACTCCAACGTTTCATAAAATTTTGGCACACGGTCAAATTTTAATAGAACATCAGAGCCTTCCAATTGGAGAGATGTCAGAGGAGGCCCAGGAAACGAGAAACAAGGATTACAAGAAATTCAGGTACATGAATACTTGCAAAATATCACGAGCAAGGCAAAACCAGGATCTTTTCAACATGTTGGCAGCCCCTTCAGATCTTTCATCTATTAGACATGTGAAATCCAAAAAAGAATTAGAAAGTATTTATTCTTCAGAAATGTTAAGATTATTGGATATTCCTAACGATCCATCGGAAATAGATGCATGTTTTATAGTAAATCAAAAATAAGAACAATTTTGTTCTTGTTTTTTTAATTCTGTTTAAGTTAAAAACTAAATGTTAAATAACTTTTTATAGTAAAATAGGCCATTAAAAATTCTTTATCGATCCGAAAAACTTGGAATTTATCATTTTGCATAGGAAAATATGCACTGGTAACAAAGTTCAACTTTGGCTATTTATTGTAAAGCTTCTATATATTGTAGCACCATGTTCTTTTGCAGACTAAATTCTGAAAGTTTTTTCTTTTAAGCGCAATTTATTTCATGAAGATATCTTGATTCGTTCGGAAGTTATTAATTTAGCAAGCTGAAATGGCCAAAGGCGCCAGTAATATTTAATAACCTTCCGACACGATAAGTATTAGACGGCGGGATATTATATTCATTGAGTTCTTTATTCAATAGATGGTGATTATGGTTATTGTAACATATTTCATTGTTTGAGTAATTAATGAGGCAATACAAGACAAATGTGTTCATGCAGCTCGGCGGTCAGATAAAAACTAAACTATTCTAATCCAGCCCGGCGACCACGAGCCCTTTGCTGATGGTCGCGACGCCGGCGCAGCGCAGCATAAAAATGCTGACACCAGTGCAGGTGTTCGAGTGGGATCGCCCACGATCGTCCGATCCCACGCCTAACAAAGTGCAAACTTGGCAGATATTCTTCCGCCCAGTGTAAAAATGGTTAGCACTCGTTAACTTATACATGTTTCATTATACTGACAAGCGGTCCTCGAAAGAGTTCAGATGTGGTAAAGACGTTACCTTATAAGTAAATTCACCTTGAGCCTGTCTGTCTGTTCGTCCATCCCGATGAGCGCCTAGATCTCAGAGACTATAAGAGCTGAAGCAACCAAGTTGTGTATCCAGATTCCTCAAATATCAGAATCCTGTGATATCACATTGTTACAAGTGTATATAAATTTTTCCCCTACAAAAGACGAAAATCTGTAACATCCACAAATTTTAAAATACAAAGAAACCGAAAAACTATTCTTAATTATTCTCTCTCACAATCTCTACACACTCTTCCACGTTCAGTGTGTTAATACTTCTTTACCATGGTATATAAGGTCATCTTTGGGTTTAAAAAGCATCAAAAGCCGAGTCGATATGGCCATGTCTGTCTGTCCGTCTAACGAAAATATCGGCGCGGCGGCGGCGTCATACATTTTTGTACAGACTTACAGACTATTAAGCATAGTATATAAAAAAAACTGTGGCAGGAATTTTTCGTTTATGTTTTCCTGGCATGTACCAGCAACATGAGCGGAATCTACAGATTTATATTGATTTATATTGATAGTTTCAAAAAAAACTTCGGCTATTTTAAGTATTATATATTCAACTTAGAAACTAGTTAATCTTGATAATAAGGTATTTTATTTTATATTTTTATTTACTGCAAATGAAGTAACGATTGGTGACTATCACGAGGTTAAGCCAAGGTCTATACAAAACCAAGATGTTGCATGAGGACCAAAAAGCTGTTATGTGACGGAGTGCTTCGTTACGCCCCATACTGAGCGCGCGGGGTTTCAAACAAATCTTAATTTTATATAAATAGTTTAAGTGAAACTTATACAAAAAAAATGTTAAAAAAGACGAGAAAGAACGTGTGAGTCGCTTCTGTACGTGACTCTACTTTTATACTCAGTACTCAGTCAGTATATAAATTTGTGAGAGTTTTAAAATATTTTACACTTTACATTTTTTTCTACATCTGTTATCTACATCTACAATGTCGATTATACATATAAAATGTATATTCTACATTGCGTATGTAATGCAGACTCAACATCTTCTTCGCAACGGTAGCCACTGCACAGGGCAGAGTGTGTGCGAGCGAGAAAGAGAATGAGTAGCGTCAGCAGCACCGTAGGAGGTGTGGAAGCAACTAAAAACTAATTTCTTAATAAATTTCTTAATTTCTTCTTGATAGATATGGTCATTTTCTACGATACTGCGTTTTTAGTTTTATCGTATCTTCAAAATTGTTGATGCCAAAGATTTTCGTCCTTTGTGGTCGCAAGGGGGCGGGGCGAAATTTTGCAATACACTTGTAGCAGTGTGATATCGAAAGAAAATTTGGTTGCTCTAGCTTTTATAGTCTCTGAGATCTAGGCGCTCCTCAGGACGGACAGATGGACGGACGGACGGACAGACAGACATGGCTCTATCGACTCGGCTATTGATACTGATCAAGAATACATATATATACTTTATAGGGTCGGAAACGTTTTCTTCTCAGCGTTACACACATCCACTTTTTTAAAGTAGCCAAGACATTACCCATCACAATGAAAATAATCGTCTACGCATAGTAAGGTCTCCTAGTACTACAGCCACTACACACCCCATAAGTATACACCAGTAATCAACCATATAAAATATATTTATTTCTGCAAAAACACCTCATCAATTTCACTATGTCGCAATGACACAAGTAGGCCACTCTACAGTTCGCCCCTCTCATGATATTTCACAAGCGCCAGCGTCAATTGACCTGCATAGGAAATAGCATGGTCATTATTTCGCAAGCCGGCATAAAATGCTCGGCGCCATTTCCAAAGAACAACAAAATAACCCATATTCACCATACGATTTCCGGAGTGCAGACGCAACCGAAATCAATCAAAACCCACTAACCCATCTTTATGCAAGTGGTACACTATGTTCTACTAAGTAAGCATAAAAATGTAACAACTAAAGCAGAAACCAACCCAAACCCACCTTTATGGAAGTGGTCCAATATCTTTTACCGATTAAGCATACAAATAAGTTACACCCGATCGTTTAACAAACAAGCGGAAATCCATGTAAAAAGTTGCTGACGCCGGGATCTGACGTACGATGTCGATCATCGGTAAAGAACATAAAAAGCGCAAGATGCACCGAAGAAGAGGCAGTTCATCAACCAGAAACCCAGAGACAATACCTGCGCAGTACATCAGCCAGAATCTGAGAGACCATACCTGGGCAGCTCATCAGCCAGAAACCCAGAGACAATACCTGGGCAGTACATCAGTCAAGATACCACACTCGGCAGTCGAACCGCCAGAAACTACAAGCGCACACCTTGCCGCTTTATCACGAGTCAGCAAGAACACACACACCGCGACAAACCACAAGTAAAAGCAAAGTCATATATAAAAACAATTAAATGAATAAAAACAGAAAATAGCCAAAACCAAAACGAAGTGTTCCCGAGTTAAGTATACAAATTTCTTGTAGAGAACCCTGGACAGGACTGAAAGCATATCCCAGCCTGAAATAGGATCTCACAATGGACTGACACCTGAGTCTAATAATTTTTTGAGCAATAAACGAAAGACATCTTTTGGCGCCACAAATATCATAAGAGACAACTTCATGCCAACGTTCAAGGTAGTTTATGCAAATTGAACTTTTGTTCTCATTCTTATTTTATTAAGATTCAAGGTGAAATAAACCATCGAGCTGGCTCTTTGTTACCTTTCGACGACGCAGACCACCAATTTTTACAATTATATTTTATCGGGAACGCGGAAGAGGAAGCTGATCGTCGTGGTGCCATTACTACCAAAACGCGGAAAAAAAAATTATTTTCTATTTGCTAGATAAGTTCTATGAGCACAACGAATTGGTTCTGTTATTAAAAACGTCGCTTGATCAAATGCCATCTGACGATCATAAAATTGTTATTTGAGCTGCTAAAAAACCGGTTGGCGAACATGCAAGGCGTTTCAATGCACAAACAGTTGACAAAGTGGCAAAAGTCATAGTTGGTGAGCAATTTAATAACCGTGATATTGCGCTTCATCGTAGAAATCGTAGAATCCGAGACGCATCGCTGTTATGATGCACTACAATATCCGGACAAGATGGCTATAATTTTAATATTAAACAGTAAATTTATGAAAAAATTTTTATTGATTTTTATTTTAATTGAAATTTAATTCAATTCAATTGTAGGTCGAGAAGGAACAAAGAAATTTAATGCTATGAATTATTACGCATACATGCTGTAGATACGACATAAATAAGACTACCACATTTCCAACATTATATTGTTGACATGTATGCAAAAATTTAATCGGAACGGTTGAATTTCTTCGGTTTAACCAACCCAAATTTTGTTCCGAAGAGTATATTCATTTTCGTGATGTTATTAACAACGATGGTAATGCACAACACGTTGGAACTATGACAATATAACCGTCATCATATGTTGGAAGTCCACGTCAAATGTTTGAGTACGTGCAAGATTCGATGTCATACGTTCGCCGTTACGGTCGACCAGACCTCTTCATCACCTTCACATGTGATCCGCAATGCAAAGAAATCTCGGAACTATTTTTTGTTGGCCAAACATCAAAAGAACGCCATGATATTTTAGCACGTATTTTTAGACAAAAATTGAAATAACTCATGGATTTTATTGTCCAACACGGTGCATTTGGGTCTGTTCAATTTTGGATGTATTAAATTGAATGGTAGAAACGAGGTTTGCCTTATGTGCATGTTTTGATTTGGCTGATTGAAAAAATAAGGCCGAATCAAATTTACGATGTGATTTCGGAAGGAATTCCAGATCGGACAGTGAATCCTGAATTGTTTGAAGTGGTCACCAAAAATATGATTCACGGTCCATGTGGTGCGTTGAATTTAAATGCAACCTGTATGGTTGAAGGGAAATGCTCCAAACGTTTTCCAAAAAATTTGGTCTCCGATACAGTAACGGGCAACGATGGATATCCGAAAGCGGCGTGGATCAACTGAAGATAATGGCCATTCAGTAACTTTGAGAGTTCAAAATCAAGATTTGGAGATTGATAATCGTTGGGTTGTGCCATATTCACCGTTATTTTATATATATTTGCAAATACATCAACAAGGGAATGAAATCACTCAATTTCAAATGAAGCAGTATGGCGCATATTATCATTCCCGATCCATGAAAGGCATCCAACTGTAGTTCATTTGGCTGTTCATCTTGAAAACGTTCAGGACGGATTTATGCAGCTCATCTCAAAAATCAAGAGTGTTATTATTTGCGATTGTTGCTAATAAATGTTCGTGATGAAGAATTGTGTGGGACCTATCGCGAAGCGTGCAAACGATTGAATTAGCTTGAGAATGACATTCATTGAGATCTTACACTTGAAGATGCAGCATTGTCCTCAAGTCCACATCGAATTCGGGCACTTTTTGCAATTATTACAGCCACGTGCAGTCCCGAAAAGCCAACTTAATTGTGGCATAAACATCAATATCATTTGTCAGAGGATTTTTTACATCGATTGCGCCATCAAACGGGTGATATAAACATGGACTATACGCCGGAAATTTACAACGAAGCATAGATCGCTGTTGAAGACCTTTGCTTAATGATGGCAAGCAAAGCATTAGCTAGCATTAGCATTAGCATTAGGTATGACAGCGCCTAATCGTGAAATACACGACCATTTTAACAAAGAACTGGAGGATGAACAACAGTATGATCGTGCCGAGCTTGATGCGTTTGTGCAAAACAATGAGCCGCACTTAAATATCAATCAAAGAACGGTTTACGACCAAATATTGCGTGCTATCGAAAAACAACATGGTGGACTGTTCTTTTTGTGTGCAGCTGGAGGTACCAGAAAAACGTTTGTCATTTCGAGTGTTTTGGCTACCATTCGAGCACAAGGAAGAATCGCATTGGCTTCGGCTTCGTCTGGCATCGCTGCCACATTATTGGATGGTGGTCGCACGGCGCACTCTGCCCTTAAGTTGCCCTTGAACATTTGAAAACGATCTGCAATGGCGAGAGTGCTGCAGCTATGCTCTCTTATTGTATGGGATGAGTGTACTATGGCCAACAAGAAGTCACTAGAAGCACTTAATCGTATGTTGAAAGATATTCGTGGAGATAATCGATTGTTTGGTGGTGCATTGATATTGTTTGCAGGTGATTTCAGACAAACATTGCCTGTAGTCAAACTAGGAACTACTGCTGATGAAATTAATGCGTGCTTGAAAACATCTAATTTGCGGCGCACTGTGAAAACACTTAGATTGACTTCAAATGTGTATTTAATTTCAAAACGATGCTTCAGCGGATGTTTTTTCCAGACAACTGTTAGACATTGATAATGACATACTTCCCGTGGACAATTATGGCTTCATAACGCTTCCAAATAATTTTTGCTCTTTTGTGTCATCGAAGGAAGACTTGATTCAGTGTATGTTGTAAATTATCCAGTAGAATTTCTAAGTTCATTGGATTTACCTGTATTGCCGCCATTATATTTACAAGTAAAAGTTGGAGCCACCATAATTATGCTGCGGAATCGTAATCCACAAAGACTTTGCAATGGTACAAGACTTGCTGTGAAAAATTTTGACTCATTAATTTTTCATTGTACCGACGGCAAACCAAAGAATATTGCTTGTCACAAAGCATTGCAATAAAAAAAAAGAATGTTTTTACATCAAAACTATCATTGTTTAGTTTCGGTGAATTCCTAAACATTAAATTAGTAAAGCCTTAAGCCTAGTACTCAGTTCCGAAAAAACACCTCGCGAACAGAATCAGGGTTGATATTCGTATGAAACCGATAAGAAATTTTTTTGGTCGAAAACTGTTTTCTAGGCTCTGTACGGAAGCCAGTACCACTAACCATACAGTATATAGATGTGCCAGTTCATATAACGAATGTGTTACAGAAAAATTTGCAGCTCCAGGTCCTATGCTCTCAGGGCCTGCTCTCAGTAGGACCTGAGAGAGGAAGACTATGCTCTCAGTAGGACCTGAGAGAGTAAGAGAGAGAACGGCCATGGTGCAACAATAATTCTTTGCCAGTCGTTTGGCAAACGGCGTCGAAAGAGGTTGTGTAGCGCACGATTTTTTTCTGTATTTTCTGTCTTCTTCTTCCTCACAAATAAAATTCTTTCTATTACTATAAATATTTATTTTTAATTTTTTTTTATTTTCTTAAACATTTTTCTGAATTACGAATTAATTGTCAGTATTTGTTTTTTCATTATTTCGATTTATTATTATTTATATTTATTTATTAGCGAAAAAATGTTCTCGCCTGTCAGCGGAGAAGTAAAACACTTTTCTGTCTTCTTCTTCCTCACAAATAAAATTCTTTCTCTTACTATAAATATTTATTTTTAATTTTTTTTTATTTTCTTAAACATTTTTCTGAATTACGAATTAATTGTCAGTATTTGTTTTTCATTATTTCGATTTATTATTATTTATATTTATTTATTAGCGAAAAAATGTTCTCGCCTGCCAGCGGAGAAGTAAAACACTTGCTATCTTTTTCTAGCGCGTGTTTTCCTCTGAGTGGCGAGATATTAGGGTTGAAAATATATGTATATGGTCCATTTTTCAACTCTTTTCCTCTCCAGGTCCTATGGTCTTTGGATCGGGGACGGGGACCGGGGCAATTCGGCATGTATGTGTGTGTGTACACAGACACGACCAAATTTTGCCAATATTTACGTTTCGAAAACTCGGTTTTGATTTTTTTAGTTTCCTGGTTAAGTGTGTGTGTGCCACATATTAACACATATTGTGCTTGTGTATGGGTTCTATAATTTTTGGCCGCTTGAAATGAAATTTGTTTTTTGCAGCCAGCGACCGAGCTGACCTTCCGCAACATATGTGAGGATTGGCCAGAGTGGGTGAGGTGGGGTTGGGCGTGGGAAATAAATAATATATAAAAATAAAAGCTGATATTTGTTTTATGTACTTGAAATTGCACATTTATTTACATATACATATCCCTATTTTAGACTTTTTTTGGTTTTTACGATCCATATATGTACATTTAAAGATGTTTTTATGAATATATGTATGTATATGATTTTAGTGATTTTAACTAAAATAATTGTATATACCTACGTATAAATATATATATGATCTATGAATAATATACCTACAAACATACCCTGCAGTATGGGTCATCGATGTGTAAGCGACGACACATCGATGACTTAACGTCATTCAGCTCGATGACATAAGCGTATAAAGTCATAAAGTCATGTGCCATGTATTGGAGCACCCATACATGACTTTATGTACATATGTATTATACGTATTGAATGTACATAATTAAGGTATATTTAATATAGAATATGTAAATATATAAGCCAATTCTATACACATGTAATGCAACCCTTATATGTACATATGTTTGTATGTATATACATAAAAGCACCTTTAAATGTAAATATATGGATCGTAAAAACCAAAACATGTCTAAAATAGGGATATGTATATGTAAATAAATGTGCAATTTCAAGTACATAAAACAAATATCAGCTTTTATTTTTATATATTATTTATTTCCCACGCCCAACCCCACCTCACCCACTCTGGCCAATCCTCACATATGTTGCGGAAGGTCAGCTCGGTCGCTGGCTGCAAAAAACAAATTTCATTTCAAGCGGCCAAAAATTATAGAACCCACACACAAGCACAGTATGTGTGAATACGTGGCACACACACACTTAACCAGGAAACTAAAAAAATCAAAACCGAGTTTTCGAAACGTAAACATTGGCAAAATTTTGTCGTGTCTGTGTACACACACACATACATGCCGAATTGCCCCGGTCCCCGTCCCCGATCCAAAGACCATAGGACCTGGAGAGGAAAAGAGCTGAAAAATGGACCATATACATATATTTTCAACCCTAATATCTCGCCACTCAGAGGAAAACACGCGCTAGAAAGAGATAGCAAGTGTTTTACTTCTCCGCTGGCAGGCGAGAACATTTTTTCGCTAATAAATAAATATAAATAATAATAAATCGAAATAATGAAAAACAAATACTGACAATTAATTCGTAATTCAGAAAAATGTTTAAGAAAATAAAAAAAATTAAAAATAAATATTTATAGTAATAGAAAGAATTTTATTTGTGAGGAAGAAGAAGACAGAAAAGTGTTTTACTTCTCCGCTGACAGGCGAGAACATTTTTTCGCTAATAAATAAATATAAATAATAATAAATCGAAATAATGAAAAACAAATACTGACAATTAATTCGTAATTCAGAAAAATGTTTAAGAAAATAAAAAAAAATTAAAAATAAATATTTATAGTAATAGAAAGAATTTTATTTGTGAGGAAGAAGAAGACAGAAAATACAGAAAAAAATCGTGCGCTACACAACCTCTTTCGACGCCGTTTGACAAACGACTGGCAAAGAATTATTGTTGCACCATGGCCGTGCTCTCTCTTACTCTCTCAGGTCCTACTGAGAGCATAGTCTTCCTCTCTCAGGTCCTACTGAGAGCAGGCCCTGAGAGCATAGGACCTAGAGCTGCAAATTTTTCTGTAACACATTCGTTGTATGAACTGGCACATCTATATACTGTATGGTTAGTGGCAGTACTCAGTTCAAGAAAAAAAATTGGCGGTATATACTAGAAAAGTATCCGAAGGTATTTGCTGGTATTGCTGGTGTGTTTCTACCCCCCCTATAAAGTAATATCAATTTGATATAATTTGCCAGCAAACTCGAAGCAAACATTGCAATATGAGAGCAAAAAACCAAATGAAATATTTAAATAATGAAGACAAATAGACTTTAATTAATGCAGCATTATATGAAGGACAATTATATGAATATTATAATTTATTATTTTTATTAATTTTTATGAATATAAATCAAATATGATTTTTAAAACATTTTGTCTTCATGGTGGTCGGCACGGAAGGCGTCGCCATCTGCTGCTGCTGATAGTCAGACAAACTACCTTGCCAATAAAATATTGGGGAGCCCAGGATATGCCTGGGGAAGAGCGACCCCAGCCGAAGAAGTGCATTTCATTAACTTTTAACAAAACCAAGCATCTCTTTGAGCAGTGTAACCGTACGGAATGCAGTGCACACCTCTGGTCACACCACATGGCCGCTAGCGAATTATATGACATGAGTTCGCTACCAAACAGTTTTTGGATCTGAGTACTAGGCTTTATACTCAGTCCCAAAAAACAGCTCGCGATCAGAATCAGAGTTGATATTCGTATGAAACCGATAAGAAATTTGTTTGGTCGAAAACTGTTTTCTAGGCTCAACAAAAAAAATTGGCGGTATATACTAGAAAAGTATCCGAAGGTATTTGCTGGTATTGCTGGTGTGTTTCTACCCCCCCTATAAAGTAATATCAATTTGATATAATTTGCCAGCAAACTCGAAGCAAACATTGCAATATGAGAGCAAAAAACCAAATGAAATATTTAAATAATGAAGACAAATAGACTTTAATTAATGCAGCATTATATGAAGGACAATTATATGAATATTATAATTTATTATTTTTATTAATTTTCATGAATATAAATCAAATATGGTTTTTAAAACATGTTGTCTTCACGTTGCTCGGCACGGGCGGCGTCGCTATCTGGTGCTGCTGATAGTCAGACACATTACCTTGCTAATAAAATATTGGGGAGCCCAGGATACGCCTGGGGAAGAGCGACCCCAGCCGAAGAAGTGCATTTCATTAACTTTTAACAAAACCAAGCATCTCTTTGAGCAGTGTAACCATTCGGAATGCAGTGCACACCTCTGGTCACACCTCATGGCCGCTAGCGAAATTTATGACATGTTTTTTTTGTCATTTAATCTGGACGTTGATATGCAATGACTGCACCATCAAGTAGACTAATATTCGAGGAAAATTAGAGCTAAACACAACTAAAGAGCTAAACATGCAAAGATAGCTAAGAAATATCTATAATTACGGGAAAGGTATGTTAATATTAGTGATTTAAGAAGAGGAAGGGAATTAGTGGTGGATATTATAAGTGTAGAGAGCATAAGACCCTAAACGGTTCATGCAAGGAATAATTTGATCTACAAAGTGGAAGGAACAAAGGGGTAAAGTTTTTAGTAGATCTAACAGGAATCGTAAAGTTTATGCGGATCAACAAGTCAGGGCTATCTACGTCACCCTTGATCAGGTTGTGCATAAAAATCACACCAAGCATTTTTCTACGACTAACTAAGGTCGGAAGGTTTATTAAAAGCAGTCTACGAGGGTAAGATGGCAGTCTCACACCTGCATCCCAGTTGAGGCCACGCAGAGCAAAAAGTTAAAAAGTTTTTCTGGACTGATTCTATACGGTCCTGGTGTACTTTGTACTGGGGGCACCGTACACAAGAGCCGTACTCTAAAATCGGACAAACAAGCGAGATATAGAGAGTTTTCGTTATGTAGGGATCGTCAAACTCCTTTGACCACCTTTTTATAAAACAAGCACGCCCATGGCCTTATTTACCATGGTGGAAATGTGTTCAGAAAACTTTAACTTGGGGTCTAGTTTAACACCAAGATCATCAACCAATGTAATTCTCTCAAGAGAACCACCGCAAAGGGTGTAAGGAGCCAAAATGGGGCTGGACCGATGAAATGTCATAACTTTGCATTTCGAGGCATTTAGGTGTAAAATATTTGCACAACACCATGACTGAAAGTTATTGAGATCGGATTGCAAGCGAGAGTGAAATGAAATGTCCTTGCTTTATTTTGAATAAAAACAGAACAAAAAAAAGATACATCAGTAAACAAAACATTTTTTTAGTCACGTGATACATCGATCAGTTTTATTTGATAAATCCTAAGACCGTCCAGGTCTGCATAAAAAGTATACTATATTTTTTTGTATTTCAATAACAGTTTCCGAAAAGTATAAATTTATCGTTTGTTCCGGTACGTTTACATTAAGAGATGACATCTCTGTATGACTTCTACTCGGGTTTTAGTTTTAATATCCCTTGCATATCGCATTTATATACATACAGTAGGCACATATATTATTCGGACACTCTTGTCACTCTGGTTTAAGCACCTATAACTTGGCGTACGGTTAAGTTAAACAGAAAAAGTTAATTTTATATCAAAGATAAACATTCCTACTATCCGTTCGCAAAAAAATATTACAATTTTCTACTATGGTTTTCTTATAAAAATTAACTAAAGCCAAAAATTCACTTTTTTACGCACATAAATTATTCGGACAGTCGTTATGTTTTTCAAGTAATATTTTAATATTACAGCTAAAAAATAAAATAGAATTTTTTTTTGCCACATTCATTCTTTATGATGTCTATAAGTCCTCGGCACACCTTTTCCCTAAAGGTATTAGTGGCCTGTGCATTAATATTGACCCACTAAACAAGCAGAGCCATTTTCAAACATTCTTTCGATCAAACTTTGGGTTTCCGTATCCTTTATTCCAAATTTCTGCAAACATGCTTCATGGAACTTACGTCAGGTAACTGGAGCTGAGTTTTCAGCTGGTTGCAGTGGGAAATGAGCAAGATATGATCAAATAAAAATTATGTTCCTTCCGCCATGCACTACAGTTGGTATCCCATTTTTCCCATCGATGGCTTAATTTACTTTTCGCAAGACTTTTGGAGGAACACAAAGCCAAATTCATTTATGGAGTATGTGATTGAACTGGTGAATCCAAATAGGACACATTTTGGATTGATGGACTTTACGAAAATTAAATTAAGCCATCCATGGCTTGTAATATTTTTTTGCGAACGGATAGTAGGAATGTTTATCTTTGATATAAAATTAACTTTTTCTGTTTAACTTAACCGTACGCCAAGTTATAGGTGCTTAAACCAGAGTGACAAGAGTGTCCGAATAATATATGTGCCTACTGTATATAATCGGCGTGATGTCGATATGCAATATCATGTTCTCTACAAGCTGCATATAATAGAACACCTTTGTCTCAACGTTTCAAACGCTCAGCAAGTGTTGTGCCTGGTCCACAAAATTGATAACCAGGCAAATGAAGTTCAACAGGTAGTTTGTTTGTTAAGTTTTTAACGAATCCACTACCAGTTCTATACTGAACTGAATTTAATTTGCTTTTATAATTTATACTCATTATTTACAAAACATATACAAACACATACACATATTATTTATTATTATTATGTATACGTTATATGTATGTCTATTCTGTTTCGCTGACAAACACATATTAAATAAAACAAAATATATAAACAAATATTTATAGTATTTCCATTTGTAGGTAAACAAATATTTTCATTAGTAGCTGTTAAAACAACAACAACAAAAGAACATAAGAATATCAAATTTAAAAAAAAAAATAAATAAAAATGCGATTCATTAAACAAAATAAGGAAATACAAATTCGAAATGTTGATCGCATTTGTGGTGAGCAGGATGGGAAAGAAAAAATTAAACATAGCCCGTTGTTACCCAATTCGATACGTGCCCTAATTGTAGGACCATCTAATTGCGGAAATACAAATGTTATGATAAGTTTAATCGAAAGTTCCAATGGACTGAAATTTCAAAATATTTATATCTATTCAAAATTCTTGTATCAGCCGAAGTATCAATATTTGATTAAATTGATTAAACCAATTAAGGCTTGTGTCGTTACACCATAATAATAATAAATAATAATAATAAGTCAATGAAGTTATGTATGAAATTTAATGTAGTTCGTAAGGTTACGGCATGAAGTCCCGCCACTGTAAATCCAAGCAACATGTAACTACACGCCCGCAGCATAGCCGACAAGCGATGCGTGGGAATAAAGCACTCGTAAATTGAACTTCGTTTCGCACGGTTTACATTTTGATCGCCCTTTATCGCCGCCCACAGCTCTGGTCTGTAATACTAATTCCCGCGTCTCAAGCCTAAGTAAAGGCATTAAACAAAATAGTTTCGAATTCTACATGGCGCCCGAACAGGGACCTTGGAATTAGTTTCGTTTTAAATTAATCGTTGTTCGACCAGAACGCTGTTCGCGAGTTAAAGCCGCGAAAAAACCGCCGAGCCAAATCGACAATCCAGAAGGAAGATCACGGAATCCACGGAAGACCACATTGGAGACCGCCATCCACACCTACAACCGAAGCAGAACATGGACATTGAGTTGCCAACGCCCAGGGAAGTGGATTCATCCGACGACCAGGTAACAATGCCAAAGCAATAGCGGCTAAAATAATAGCGTTTAATACCTATTGGCTTGGCATTGAACAGTATTGTACATATGTACATTCACCTACCGTTTAACTATTCGTGATAGCTGGGTAGTTCAGGAAGAGTATTAGAAGGTGCCAGCGACATAGTTTACCGCTCATTTCGCATTTGGTAGCATTATTTCGCATTTCGTTTCGTTCGCTGAAAAAACATTGACCCTTGCAGCGGTAAACTAATTTTCGCGCTCTTTAATGTACAGCATACGGTTCTCTTAAGTTTACGTTCGTGCAGTACCCTCGTCGTAACTTTGCTCCCGCAGCTTCGTGGTTATCCAACTCTCTAACTGGTGTCGCCCAGCTTGTCGTTTGTGACGAGAGCTGATCATCCACTCTTATATTGTGCCAATCAATTGAAACATCGTTCGCCACTTCGTTTTGGGTCGAACGCTGTTCTAATTTAGGTATTTGTGTGCGCTGTGACATCTAATTTTCTAGCTGGTGTCGCCGAGCTTGTCGTATGCGCCAGAGAGCTGATCATCCGCTCTTATATTGCGCCACTCAATTAAACATCGTTCGCCAACTAGTTTTCGGGTCGAACGCTGTTCTAATTTGGGAGTCGAGTGCGTTACGCGCATTAGAATTGCGTTTGCTTATTGGTTCGAACTTGGTTCGAGCTCAGTGTGTCGAGCCAAATTTGGTGTTGGTTGCGTACGCTTAGCTTAGCGTTGCGCGCATTGGAACTCCAGACGTCCGTTTCGTAGGGGATCGAACGTGGGTCGAGTTTGGTTTGCCGTGACAGAGCTCGGTTGCGTTTGTTGCGTTTTGTCTGTTCTAACTGTTGCAGTCGTTGTCGCATTGAACCTAATACGTTTATACGTGGGTACTTGAATACTTCTGCCGTACTGTCAAACATTGTTCTTATTGAACGCAGTGCATTTCCTCAGGTTATCGTCGCCTTCGCTTAGCAAGTTTGAAGTTTAGAAGTTAGGAACAGCCAACGTTGGTAATTTAATCAACATGTCAAAAGATCATGGTGAAGAGAAGGCAACTGGGAGCGGAATGTGTGGAAGCACGAAGCTCACAAAATTGTATGTGAGGTTGGAGAAAATAAGCGAAGATATAAATCGAATGAGGATAGCATTTGAGGAGGGTTCAATTTCGCTGGATCCATTACAAATCCAATGTCGTTTGGAAATATTGAACTCCTATATTGAAAAAGCAATGGCCCTGCAGTCCGAGATCGATGTACTAGACCCAGATAATTCAGATAGGGCGGCGTTGGAAGAAACGTGTGTGATCACAAAGGCTCTGTACATGTCGGCAGCGACCAACAGATCCCCTCAACCATACATGAATTCAGCACCCACACACCACCACTCCAATTTGCCAAAATTGAAGTTGCCGAAGTTCAGCGGCAAGCATGCAGATTACAAACAGTTTATTAGTCTGTTTGAAAGTTTGGTAGATTCCGACCCGTCGTTGTCCAATATAGAGAAGTTCAACCATCTCATATCGTGCTTGTCCGATGAAGCCTTGGGAACCGTTAAGGCATTCCAAATGTCAGATGCCAACTATCCAAAGGCGTTAGAAAGTTTGAAGAGGGTGTACGACAACAAGTGCTTAATATTCTTTGAGACACTTGCCCAGTTGTTTGACATTCCTGCCGTAACCAAGCCGTCAGCGTCTGCATTGCGATCAACTATAGATACAGTGTCAGCCATTCTGGAGTCGCTTTTATCGTTAGGAGACGAGCGAGAGGTTGCTAACGCCATGATAATACATCTGGTGTTATCCAAGGTGGACCCATACACAAAAACAAAGTATGAGGAGCAGCTGAACTACGATGAGCTCCCTTGCTGGTCGGATTGTGCAAAAATGTTGAACCGCCGGTACCAACACCTTTCAGCAGAGGATTCATCCAAAGCGAGAGGCAAACCAAAGTTTGACATGCCATCGACCAGCAAGAAAACCAGCAGATCGTCATTTTCTTGCGCGAGGGCCGAAAAGTCGATCGACCCCAAGTGTGTATATTGCGGCGCCAACCACTCGATCGGAAACTGCCAGGGATTTGGGGCAATACCCGTCTTGGAGCGTTTCGAGTTCGCAAAAGGCAAGCAATTATGCATTAATTGCCTCCAATCTGGACATAGGGTATCTCAATGCACATCCTCTAAGTGCAGAGTTTGTTCACAGAGGCATCACACCCTCTTGCATAGATACGCAGCTCAGAGCGCAGATTCAGAAAGTCAGGCAATAAGAGTACAAGCATCGTCCCATCCTGCGCATGTGAAGCAGGCATCCAGTGAGCCCGAGCATGTCATCCTTGCCACAGCAGTGGTAAGAGTTCGGGACAGATTTGGCCAAGTTCACTTAGCAAGAGTGTTGTTGGATTCGGGTTCACAGGTCAATTTCATGACAGAAAGTCTAGCGCAATCGCTAAGGATGGCAAGGGTCAACCGTTGCCTGACAGTGACATCTGTAGGCAAGTCAAGCTCGGTGTCGAGGAGTGAAGTCTCGACGACAATATACTCCAGGTTAAATAACCATAGTTTCGTAGCAGATTTCTGGGTTCTTAGCAGCATTACCAATCAGCAGCCTGACAGAAGTCTGCCCATTAAGCAGTGGAAAATTCCTGCGAATGTGGAGTTGGCAGATCCAGCATTCCATCGACCTCAAAGGGTAGATATGCTGATTGGAGCAGACTCGTTCTTCGATCTGTTGTGCACAGGCCAAATAAAACTGGGTGAAGGGGCACCATTGTTGCAAAAGACCCTTTTAGGTTGGGTAGCTTGCTGCGTCGCAACCTACTCACCGGAAGAAGACTCTCTGTCTCAAATGGTCGAAAGACTGTGGGAGATAGATGCAACGCCAGAAGAAAAACATGCTCAAACAAATTCAGCAGAGCAGCTGGCATGCGAAGAGTTTTTCAAAGCGTTTTTGACGCGTCGAGCAAGACCACAACTGGGTGGTCATTAAACGATTTACTTATGGTGGGACCTACTATTCAGAGGGAATTATTTTTATCACTCGTTCGATTTCGGGTGAATCGGTATGCTTTAACGGCAGACGTTTCGAAAATGTATAGGCAAGTGGATGTGGCCGTAAAAGACCGGAATTTCCAACTCATCGTGTGGCGAGAACATCCCACCGATCAATTGCAAATTTTTCGGTTGAACACAGTTACCTATGGTACTTCCGCAGCACCTTTCCTTGCCATTCGTTGTTTGCACGAGCTCGGTGTACGCCACAGAGACACCCACAAGAAGGGTTCTGAGGTGATCTGCAGTGATTTTTATGTAGACGACATGCTGACAGGAGCCGATGACGTAGACACGCTGAAGTCGATTTGCGATCAGGTGTCTGAGATTCTTGGCTCCGGAGGGTTTCAGCTTTCGAAATGGTTTTCGAACCATCCAGAACTAATGGATGGAAACAATGAGGAGAAATCCCTATCATTCAATGATGCCGATTCGACCAAAACATTGGGGATGAGGTGGAGTCCAAGAACAGATACGTTCCGGTATCACTTGGAAGATAGCTTCACAAACTTGAATCCGACTAAGCGCACCATTCTGTCAATTAGTGCTCGACTGTTTGATCCGCTTGGGCTACTTAGTCCAATCAGCAAAACAGCGAAAATTTTCCTCCAGAAGCTGTGGCAGCTTCAGCTGGATTGGGATGAAGCCATCCCAATGTCACTGCATACAAGCTGGGAGAGGCTAAAGCTAAACTTGTGTGGTCTTGACAAAATAGCCGTGCCTCGGTACGTTATGGCTAGTGGGTGCTCGTCGATTCAAGTGCATGGCTTCGCGGACGCGTCTAGTCAAGCGTATGGGTGCTGCATTTATGTGCGAGCGCTTTTCGAAGGTCAAACGTACGTTCGATTGATCGCTGGGAAAGCAAGAGTAGCTCCCCTAAAAACAAAGACCATCCCGAGGCTCGAATTGTGCGCCGCAGCGTTATTGGCGCAATTTTGGGCCTACGTAAAGCAAGTTTTGGAAAAGTGTCGAATCGAGAGCGTATTCTTCTGGACGGATTCAGAAATAACGCTACATTGGATTAAAACCCAACCGTCGTCACTTGCAGTATTTGTCTCAAATAGAGTAGCCATGATTCAGGAGCTATGTCAGGGCATTACTCGGCGTCATGTCCCATCGCTGTCGAATCCAGCGGACTTGGCGTCTCGCGGATGCGAAGTGCCTGAGCTCCTGGAGTCCATATGGCTAGAAGGTCCGAAATTTTTATGTGAGCCTGAGCATTGTTGGCCAGAGAACCCGCATTTTAACATCCCAGATGATGTGAAGAACTCCGAGGCGAAACGGTCCGCCCAGGTTCTAATTGGCGTTGCGAACTCGTTTTCAAATGAAATATTTTCTCGTTTTTCGTCGTACCCCAAATTAGTTCGAGTTTTTGCGTATGTATACCGATTTGCTAATATCGGCAAGAACAAGGAACGTAACAGGGAGCTAACTGCAAAGGAGTTGCAGCAATCGTCTCTAAAATTGATGGAGCTGGTTCAGCGAAGCGTCTTCTCTGAAGAGTTTAAGAAGCTGAAGAAAGGGCATACGCTGCAACCGCGCCTGCAGATCGTTTACACTTATCAGGGTCGGAGGAAGGCTGTTGCATGCTCCAGTGCCAATAGAGGCTAAGTTTCCGGTTCTACTTCCCGCCAAGAGTCAATTCGTCGAACTCTATTTAAGGAACCTGCATTTTAAAAATTGTCACGCCAATGCAAAGACATTAGTAAGTTTGCTGAGACAAGAGATTTGGCTAGTAAATGCACGTCGAGAATGCACTCGCATAGTGAGGAGATGCATCCACTGTTTTCGATACAAACCTAAATTGATGGGTCAGATTATGGGGAATCTTCCAGCAGACAGGTTTAGGGAAGGTCGTCCGTTCCTGATTTGCGGGGTAGACTTTTGTGGTCCCATCAACGTCTCGCTTCGGATTCGAGGTCGTCAGCCGCTCAAAATGTACATCGCGGTATTTGTGTGTTTCGCTTCGAAGGCCGTCCATTTAGAGCTTGTCCCAGACCTGTCGACTAATTGTTTTCTTTTATCTCTAAAAAGCTTCATCGCAAGACGTGGCGTTCCGCTGAGGATGTATTCCGACAACGGGACAAATTTCGTCGGAGCCCGGAACGAGCTGCAGAGGCTTCAGGAATCGTTCGAGGAGCAGCAGTCCAGCCTGATGACGTTCGCGGCGGAGCAAGGGATGGAGTGGAAGTTCATCCCCCCGCGAGCACCGCACTTCGGCGGTTTATGGGAGGCGGCCGTCAAGTCGGCAAAGCTCCTGATCGTGCGGCAGGTCGCGGACGCCGCGCTCACCGAGAGCGAGGTGAGGACCGTGTTGGCCGAGGCCGAGGCCATCATGAACTCCAGGCCGCTCACTCCAGCCAGCACGGATCCAAACGACGGAGAGGTGCTTACGCCAGGCCACTTTTTGATCGGCCAGCCCCTTCGTTCGCTGCCGCAAGGGTGCGAGCCAGACGGACGGAGCAGCGGTACCACCTTTACCAAGAGGTGGCAACTACTCTCCGAGCTCAAACGACGGTTCTGGCAGGCTTGGTCGAAGGACTACGTCCACAACCTGCAGGGACGCAGCAAATGGCAAACCCCAGAGGCCAACATCGAGGTCGGCGCCATGGTGGTGGTCCACAACGACCATACGCCGCCGCAGCAGTGGATCACCGGCAGGGTCACCAGCGTCGTCGTGGGAGCAGACGGCAAGGTCAGGGTAGCCGAGGTGCGAACAGGAGGGGGCGTGATTAGACGCCCAATCCATAAGCTGGCACTTTTGCCGATAAGTTGAAGCCCGACGTGCGGTCGTTCAAGGCGGCCGGAATGTCGTTACACCATAATAATAATAAATAATAATAATAAGTCAATGAAGTTATGTATGAAATTTAATGTAGTTCGTAAGGTTACGGCATGAAGTCCCGCCACTGTAAATCCAAGCAACATGTAACTACACGCCCGCAGCATAGCCGACAAGCGATGCGTGGGAATAAAGCACTCGTAAATTGAACTTCGTTTCGCACGGTTTATATTTTGATCGCCCTTTATCGCCGCCCACAGCTCTGGTCTGTAATACTAATTCCCGCGTCTCAAGCCTAAGTAAAGGCATTAAACAAAATAGTTTCGAATTCTACAGCTTGTTTACATTTTCAGACAAGGAAAAAGTTGTAAGTCCGGATAGAGCTAGACCGCATTCAATAATGATATTTGATGATGTAATCTGTGATAAACAAACAACAATAAGAGATTATTTTTAAAGATATAGACTCTTTCTATCTATGCCAAACTTATACAAAAATACCAAAACATTTAATACGTGACAATGCTAATTTAATCATCATTTTTAAACAAGATGAAATGAATCTCAAACATATTTATAATGATCATGCGACTTTTAAACAATTTATAAAAATTTTTGAGGAATGCTGGAGGGAAAATTATGAATTTTTTGTCATGAGTAAAGATAATGATATTGACAAAGGACGATATAGAAAAGGATTCGATAGTTTTATACATTTATGATTAGCTCTGGATCAGCTATTGATCAGCTTCACATCAGCAATTTAATCAGCTCTGGATATACTATATAATTTACTGATGTAATAATACTTTTATCTAGTAAATAATTGATTTTTAAACGAACAACAACATCAAAAAAAACACCAACAACAACAACAATGGTGAAATTAAAAAATAAATCTAATGTTTTGAATGATCTAGTTCAAACAAGAATGGTGCTGACTGAACAATTAAACAGCATGAAATCGAAAGAAATGGAATGAATGAAATGAAATGTGGTACTCCAGAAGTAACCTTAATACCCTCTGCACACTGAGCCCATCCCGGAGGAACGGTGGGAATTTTTAAAATATGTGAAACTCCGATTCACACTGCGACCATCCACCATCCCCCATCCATTAGAAACAGCTGATGCTCATAATTGCGTGCGGAAATTTGTTTACGTCTTTAATTAAAATGAATATTAATAATATTGCAATATTGTAAATGTGATTCAACAGCAAAACATATTCTTGACCAAATTAATCATGTTTCTGCACATGGATGATGAGGATGTGGACGAGGAGGAGATATTAGAATGGATATTTGTTTTAAAAAAACTGAAGCGTGGTCATTTGTGACTGCTTCTACAAAATCTAATCAATGTTTTAAATACAAATATACATGATAGGACTTTTTAGAAGCGGTTCGGGACATTTTGGGAGAAAGATGTAGCCGAAAACAAAGATGCTGTTTAATGAAAATTTTAAATCGCCATAGCATTGTATACTTTGGGCTGTTTTTCTAAATACAGAATAGTCGGAGGGCTCTTAGCCACCAGCGTGTGCAATTTCCTGCATGAGTTTTGCAAAACACTCCTCATAAACAAATTCTCAGAGCATAGTCCACCAACTATTTGACTTCTGAGTTTTTGTGCCTGAGAATATTTTGACATCAGATGTTTTGTTGTTGTTTTTTTTTCCATTTTCCTATCTGTCATTGTTTACATTTTCGTAGTGAATTCCGATTTTTCGTTGTGAATGTCAAATATTTATGGTTGCATTTGACAATTATTGAAAAAATACCGCATGGAAACGTGCGAATTAGGAACATCCCAGATGGATGGCGGAATAACTGGGAAATTTTCGGAACGGCAAAACCTTACGGCCCATCCCAGAAATGGATGGGGGATGGTGGATGGTCGTCAGTGTGAAAAGGCTATAACAGGTGAAGAGAAGGAGTTTTTGAAGAGGACTCTTTGAGACCTAGAACGAAGATAGCTAGAAATCCATCTCAAAAGATTAGGTGGGCTAATAGAGAATGGTTTACAGAGTCGAATGCTTTACTGAAATCAGTGTAGATAACATCCGTCTGAAAGTTACCTTTAATGAAAAAAGAGGTAAACTCTAATAAATTTGTGGTTGTTGATCGTCGCTTTATAAATCCGTGCTGAGATGGAGATATAAGTAATTTGCAGAGATGTTGCAAGTGCGGAGTTAAAATTTTTTCAAACATCTTAGGAATAGCGGATAACTTAGATATACCTCTATAATTATTAGCATCAGACTTGCTACCTTTCTTATGGAGAGGAATAATAAAAGATTCCTTCCAGATCGGGGGGAAGCATGAAGAATTAATGGATAACTAAGAATGTCCGGCTTTAGCCAGGTCTCGGTTAACACAATAACGTGGGACGAGAATGCGAGACTCTCAAGAAAAAGAGTGCTGAGCTTACTACGCAAGCCAGCAGCTGCAAACTGCTGAACTGAGTGTCCATGGCCAAGAGCCGATCGTATTGTTGTTTAAAGCCAACAATCAGCTCTTTGAAGCCACTCCGCGTCTGCCTCATGAACGATCGCATCTCGTTTTCCACAGCACGGCATTACTCACAACTATAGTGCAGGCCATTGTTTTGGGAAATGGCATCTCCTACACGGCCCGTGATCCCTACACATTTTGCGTGCACTACGCTTTCGCAAAGCCAGCAAGGGATATTGGGCTGGTCATGGGTAATCTGCAAGTAATCTGCTTCTAGCAGGTTTTTTGGCACAGACAACAGAAAAATCCATGTTGATGTCTTTTAATTTTTTTATCGAGAAAAAAGTTCAAAACAAATAGTAATCTGCTTCTTGCAGGTTTTTTTGGCACAGACAACAGAAAAATCCATGTTGATGTCTTTTAATTTTTTTATCGAGAAAAATTCAAAACAAATAGTAATCAGACCAATGTGCACAGTAAATGCTTAAAGCTATGCTTACAGCAAACTGTTTTTGGATCTAGGTACTAGGCTGAACTGAGTACTGCCTTCCGTACAGAAGCCTAGTACTGAGACGCGCTAAATTTTCGGTCGACCGAAAGTGTTGTATATTCCGCTCGGTGCCTAGTGTGACCAAAGTGGTCAAACTGCATGCTCTACGGTTACACTGTTTTGGGTTTGTTTACAATCAGACGAAAATGCACACTGCAATATTGTATAAGTCGGATCCTGCAGGACAGATATGCAATCAACATTGTTTTTATTTCCTTTTGATTGATGAAATTGAGTACCGGTTATAAAATTAATAAATAATAATATCCATATAATCTGTATTCATTCGATTGCCCTAATTAGATTACATTTGTTTTCTTTATTTCACTTTTGTAGCTGGCTTTCCATTTTTAAAGTGTGTGTGTGTGTGTATGTGTGTCATTTGGACGACGTAAATGGAAATATTTCACATTTTCGATCGAGATGGGAAAATACCATCGGTTGCTTTTCTAGTATGTATCGAATAGCATTTAGCCGGAACTGCGTACCGATCTGCGAAACGCCTGCTGCGAAATTTTCGGTCGACCGAAAAACAGGGATGATTTCTTATCGGTTTGATACGAATATCATCCCTGATTTCGGTCGACGGAAAATTTAGCGCATCTCAGTACTTGGCTAGAGCCTAGAAAACAGTTTCGAGCGAACAAATTTCTTATCGGTGTCATACGAATATCAACCCTGATTCTGTTCGCGAGCTATTTTTTCGGATCTGAGTACTAGGCTTAACCATACAGTATATAGATGTGCTAGTTCATACAACGAAAGTGTTACAGCAGAATTGGCCGCTCCAGGTCCTAATGTCTTCAGCTGTAGGACCTGAGTCGTTCGGGTCGTGGAGAGAGCGCTGGGCCATGGTGCAACAATAAAAATCTTTGCCAGTCGTTTGTCAAATTTCGTCGAAACAGACATCTATAACTGTAAATATATGGATCGGCATTTGTAAAGTTTTTCTGTTATTTCTTTGCAAAAAAAACATGTCTAAAACAGGGATATGTAAATGTAAATAAATGTGCAATTTCAATTAAATAAAACAAATAAAGCTTTTATTTTTATATAATTTATTTCCCACGTCCACCCCCACATACTCTGCCCATTCATCACATATGTAGCGGAAAGTCAGCTCGGACCGGTTTCGAAACATAAACATTGACGAAATTTGGTCGTTTCTGTGTACACACATACATGCCGAGATGACATGAGATAACAATCGTTTTACTTTTCCGCTGACAGGCGAGAACATTTTTTCGCTAATAAATAAATAAATCGAAATATTTAAAAACAAATAGTAAAATTTAATTCATAATTCAGAAAAATGTTAAAGAAATTAATAAATAAAAATTAAAAAAAAAGGAAAAAAAAATATAGAAAGAATATTATTCGTGAGAACGAAGAAGACAGAAAAAATTCGTGCGCTCATTGGACGACGTTTGAAAAACGACTGGCAAAGATTTGTATTGTTGCACCATGGCCCAGCTCTCTCTCCACAGCCCGAACGACTCAGGTCCTACAGCTGAATACATAAGGACCTGGAGCGGAAAATTCTGCTGTAACACTTTCGTTGTATGAACTGGCCATCTATACTGTATGGTTAGTGGTTACTGCCTTCCGTACAGAGCCTAGAAAACATTTTTTGCCCGAAAATTTTTAATACGAATATCAACCCTGATTCTGTTCGCGAGGTGTTTTTTCGACTGAGTACTAGGCTATTAAATTAAAGCAGGAATACCACAAATCACTAAAAACAAAATTACAAGTATCTCAAAAAATATCGCATGTACAAATATTTTAAATATCGATTGATTTATTTATTGATGCGACTTAAACCTCTACAACATTTTTCTTCTATCTTACAAAATGAATCAGGCTACGTTAAGAACCATTTTTCAAACTTGGAGAACATCTCATATTAATAATCGGCTGCTATTTAACATCCAGCCGTGTTTTATACCCAATAATTTCTTGCGGAATACAAGTTTTTTTAACAAACGTAAGTTTAACTTCTTATATGTATGTACAAAGTATGTCATAATCAATTCAGTTACATATGGTTTTACCCTTTGTGCATATGTAAGTGTTATTATATTTGTGTCAGGTTTAGGTTGGTGCATTGTGGATGGATTGTCGATCCACAAAACTATGAATATTCATGTGTCATGAGTGTCTTATTCGTGCACACTGCGCACAATTAGACTGCTAATAATAGTAAACCAGTGTATATGTACACATGTTGTTGGCATAAGCAAAGCCTACAATACTAAGATATTGCTTGAGAATCAAATCTTGCATCTTGGTGTTGGCATAAGACAGGGGTAGGCAACCTTTTGAGACGGAAGAGACAAAATTCACAATTTACAAAATTTCCCATTTTTCAAAGAGCCACTCAAATGTTTAAGATAATATCATGGTATTTGATAAGGATCCATATTTTATTTTTTGTTTCGATTAACAGCTTTTAATAAGAAATAATATTCATTGATATAAAAACACACATTTTTCGCTCAAAAATATTTTTTTCGAAGTTTTGAAAATTTAATAATATTAATAGATATCTATTAATGTAACTGGAGAGCCGCATCATTTCAGCGAAAGAGCCGCAGGTTGCAGACCACTGGCATAAGTCATTGTATATATGAAAATATACACTACTGTTCAAAATAATAAGCACAGAGGCATGGTGTTGATTTTTTATGAAATATCTCGAATGTTTTTGAATGTTTAACTGCCAATTTTTATATTTTTAAAGATCACAGTTTTGCCAAACATTCAAATCAAAAATGAAAGTTGAGAGCACCCTTAATTCAATTCTAAGCTTAAATTTGTTCTGGATTGGCATTTTTGGTGTGGTCAAAATAATAAGTACACTTTAGGTATTTATAAATTCTTAGGATTTGGGCAAAGGATTGTTGGTTTTTATTGACTCCTGCATATAAACGTACATAAGTTTAAAAAATGTAAATATATAGTCTTGTTGGTCTTTAATAAAGTTCTCCAATCTCGCAGATCACTTGATTTCGAAAGAAAATAATAACCTTGCAATTTCTTATTGCTTAAATGATATTTATTACCAACTTCAGTCGTAATCTGTTTAAGACTGCCGTTCTTAACTAGCTTTTACATATTTTGATCCAGAATTAAGCTTAACGATAAAGCTTTCATGTATACATATTGCAAGCTTATAAGTTTCATATATATATGTATATATTGTTGAAAGTTTTAAGACTATACATAGGTAGATAATATCTTTGATAATATCTAGTAGATATGTATAGTAAGCTTACGTATTTAAATCTTGACATATATATTTTCTCTTAACTTGATCTTTGTAAATTTTCTTTTGTGGGTTTATTAGATATTAGATAGTTTCCCTCTTGCCTGTAGTCTTCGATGTGTTTATATTTTGGTTTTGATTTGCCAACTATATTTTTTTTCACAAATTCGTTATTAAAGTTATTATTTTGTCCATTTGTTTGTTCTGAATTTAATATTTGTTTATTATTATCCAGTTGTCATCAAAGCGCAATGTCATCAGTTGAAAGTAAATATTTAATAGGTCTAATGGCTTAGTATTGGTAGTGCTATGAATTGTATTGTTATAAGACGTTATGGTCTTAAAAACTTTATCTTAAACAGTGTCAGTGTTATTCGGATCGGCGTTAAACAGCCGAATATGTTCGTTTAGAGCAGGGCTTGGCACGGCCCTATCTTAAAAACATAGGAAAAGGCGCTGCCACGTCGCTGCCGGCACACGTGCAGTATGAAAAGGCAGCGAGCCTTCGTGTGTCTTCGGCAATGCGACTTCGGCTCTTGCGGTCGAGCTTGATACCCAAAGCGAGAACAACAATGAGATCAGTTGTGTTTAGCCGTCGACAACGCAAGACCACGCTACGCAGCTTTTTGATTTTACACTGCGCAAAAACATGTTCAACGTAATATGGGAAAAAATTAATGCGCGCCTAGAATTTTTCTCCAGTTTTAATTTCAACTTTTCTTTCACCCGCAACAGTTCAACTTTTGCTACAAATCGTTTGTTGCAGTGCAGCCGCAGCTGCGGCAGGCCTCTTCGGGTTTTTTTACTCACACAAGCGCACTAAAAAAACATGTCAGAGTGTGTGTGCCGAGCCCTGGTTTAGAGTAAGGTGGAGTCTTTCTACATCAGAATTTCCGGTTTTTAATACGGTTTTGTAATTTATCAGTTTATCAATCGAGGTGAGATACAAAATATTTTTTTGTGGGTACCAAATGTCCGTATGAATAATTTCGTTTTGTTTCTGGGGCGTTTCAGTTAAACAATAATCATACTTAACAGGGTTCCGGTCAAATTTGGCTAAACTACAAACTCTGCAATTGTTTATGTACTTTTGTATTTCTTTTTGCAAGTTAGGGTAATAGTAGAATCGCTTGACTTCTAGGAAAATTTCATTAATACCTCTATGATTGTTTTTTAAATGTTCTTTTTCTATAATTTGCAGTATTTTTTCCCTGTCAGTTACGTCACTTAGAAGTATACATGACTTAAGTATTTTTATACCCGTACTCAAAAAGAGTTAAGGGGTTGTATTTGTGGTAAAAGTTGATGTGTGTAACGCAGAGAAGGAAAATTTTCCGACCCCATAAAGTATATATATTCTTGATCAGTATCAATAGCCGAGTCGATAGAGCCATGTCTGTCTGTCCGTCCGTCTGTCCGTCTTGATGAGCGCCTCGCTCTCAGAGACTATAAAAGCTAGAGCAACGAAATTTGTTTCGAGACTCATGTGATAACACACTACTACAAGTGTATTTCAAAAATTTTCCCCGCCCACTGCCGCCTTTACAAAAGACAAAAATCTGTGACACCCACAATTTTAAAGATACGATAAAAACGCAGAATCGTAGATAATGACTATATCTACCAGATTGCCGAATTTGATTTAAATCGTATCATTATTATAGCCAGAATGAAGAAATTAATTTTCAGTTGCTTCCCCCACCTCCTCTGGCGCTGCTAACGCTACTCATTCTCTTTCTCGCTCGCACACACTCTGCCCTGGGCAAAGCGCGAGCAACCACTAGCAGACGAGATGTATAACCTAAATGGTAGATGTACAATATTTGTTCTAAATGTATTATCTACATTTTAGATGTAGATGTAGTCAAACAGATGTAGCAAAAAAATGTAAAATGAAAAATTTTAAAATTTCTATTTAAATTTCAATCATAATCTCATAAATTTATATACTGACTGAGTACGGGTATAAAAGTAGAGTCGCGACTAGAAGCGACTCACGTTCCTTCTCGTTTAAATTAAAAATGCTGTATTTTCAGTTATGTACATGTGGGACCACGCAGCTAGAATGTTCTAGAATCTAGATTCTAGACATATTTTTTTTCTTGCGAAACCCATGTAACAATTTAATTTAACTAACAACGCGCACTGTAATCCAATTACCTGACTTTAAAAACACTGAAAACCCACTTTTAAAAGGAATAAACATGTAAATAGACGCACAGCTACATAAAATCAAAGGCGCTCGCAACAAAATTTTGTACCAACTAATCCGTTTTTCTCCCATCATCCCTTTGAGCGAGAGTAGAAGAGTTAGGGTCGAAAGCCAGTAGAGAAAACTAAAAATATCGAAGAGAGGGAAATCTATGGATATCTGCTTCTCTTTCTTACGCGTCCGTTTCAATCTGCAGCAGTTGAAGCTGAAGAGAATTTCATGCTGACGTCGACGTCGCTGCCTTTGTGACGTCGAGCCCGAACAATTTTTCCTATGACATTTTCATGCCGTAACAGCCAGAACTGCAGGGTTCATGCATTATTGTATTGTACACTCAGTTGTATGGTGGTTAGAAACACCGGGTGTCAAAATCACCCTACATTCACCCGGTGCACCATCAGTTCCGGTGGCTTGTTGCAGTTCTTTGGTGGGTACATATGTATGTAAATATGACGATGCTTTAATAGTTTTAATTAAAGTAATAACAGAGATTTTTTATGCGGCTCTAGACTTACAAATTTAAAGGCTTATATCTGTCTCGTGATTTAAAACTGTTCAGGAATTAATTGATCAGTTATGCTTGAGAAATAAAACATGAGTGTTTGGACAACTTTATTAAATTCCGTTCAACAGTTTGAAATCAGTAGTAACTTATTTTATTTAAATTTACCCTCTTTTTAAGAAATCGTTTATGATGTCAAAAGAAAATGTGCTATAAGTATATGCTATATGTTATAAGTGTATAACCAATAACCGAAAAAATAAAAATTAAAAAACAACATTCTTGTATTTTTTAGTACCGGCCGAGGACATTTGGCGTGGCGTAACTGCAGTCAGCAATGCTGGAAAGAAAAGAGGTCGTGGTAAAGGAAGTGGAAAAAAAGTCGCGAAAGACCTTAATAAAGGACAAACTATAGGACTTGGGAAAAATAATTGCATATGGCCCGGCTTAAATTCTCCAATAATTCGCGGAAATGAGCTCATATATCAGCAAAAACTCTCTGACAACTTAGACAGAGAAAATGGAATTTTTAAGTTGCGCGATTCATTGAGTAACTTTAGAATGGTGAAATTAAATTCAATAGATCGTGGATGGTCTGGAAGTAAAATGCCAGGAAGAAGCATTGGCCCCCCTGATACTGTGGGAGAAGAAGAATTCAGTTCATTTGATACCCGGGTATTGGAAAATAAAATTGTTTTTATTATGAAAGGAAATATGGGAAGGAAGCGTAGATATTCTGTTTTATCCGTTACAGGAAATGGTAATGGGTTGGCAGGGTTTGCAACAGTTAAAGCCCCAGAAGTGCGAACTGCGCTTCGAAAGTCAAAAAATCGAGCAGGCCAAAAACTAATCAATATTAGTCTTTGTGAAAACAGGACCATATACCATGATTTTTTTACTGGTTTTGGAAAGACAAAGATATATTGTTTTAAAAAACCTGAAGGCCATGGATTAATATGCCATCGTGCAATACAAACTATTTGCAAGGTTATAGGGATAAAAGATCTATACGCTAAAATTGAAGGTTCTACAAATCTTCAGCATATAGTTAAAGCTTTTATTATTGGTCTAATGCGACAAAAATCGTATCAAAACATTGCCAATGAAACAAATTTAAATATTGTTGAGCAACGAAATGCAAGGAATGGATATACAGAAATAAAAGCTATTGCGCCAATGTCTTTAATACAAGAAAATAAGCATGCTGTCGACATTATGCATTTTACACTAGGAAATAAAATTGTATTGCAAAAATCAGCCACGTATCCATTTTATGTCAACTCCAAAGGCCATAAATTATTTCAAATTAAGGAAGAACGTTTTCGAAACCAAGCTAATGTAAGACTTCATAAATTGGTAAATTTCTATTGATAATATTTAAATAAATGATGGAATAAAAGGAAACTCGTTCGGCTTTAATTTTCGTGAATCAAGTTGGTCTCGGAGACCTTAAGAGCTACAGTAGGTAGTTAGATGTACCTTCTTTTTTCTACAATAGCCTAAAATGGCAATATCACACTTGGGTTCATTTTGCAAACCAAAAAGTTATTTCGGACAGATAAAACTAGTCAACAGCCCAAAAAACATGGCATAAGACTATAGATGGGCGCGGGCCTCCTTTTTTAATCCAGGCCCGGCCCTGTCCGAACAAGTAATCCAATTTTTAGGACCAGACCGGACATATTTAATATGAGGACAGGCCATGCTTGGACCGGTACTGCAAACAATTATTAACTGCATAAAAATACATAAACAAAATTTTTTTTTTCTTAAATATAAATACTGTGAAGGAGCCCTTCCCTACCTCACCCCCTCGACATGAAACAGTGTCTGTAGTAGAGCCCTGCACGAATCCACATGATTAAAAAAATCACAGTATACTCATGCCCCTTCAATGCGTTTGATCGTTACGAATCATCCCTTCAGTCAGATTCGAATCACCCGAATCACTAAAAAACCGGATCAAAGCACTGCGAATCAATATCAGCAAGATTCGTCGCATGGTTCAAAAATTGATTCAAAACATACTACGAAGAATCTTCCTTTGCATGCGTGCACATGTACAGTATGTATATGTGTACGTCAACGCGTTGACGTACACACACAGGCACAGAAAGAACAACTACAAAAAAACCGACAAATTTGTGTATTGCTTTCTCGTTCTCTCTACCTGTAAATCAAGTGGAGAGTAAAAGAGAGAAAAAACTGAACTGTTCGGATCTGACACAGTAAAAATTATGAATCATGTTTCGTTCGGTCCATTTTGGGGGTGCGATTCGATTCACTGATTCAATTGGATCGGACGAAGCGAATGCCGAATCACTGCGAATCGATTCATTTGCCCGTTCATGCAGGGCTCTAGTCTGTAGCAGAGTATACATGTTTGTTTATATTTCCTTACATTTATATTCTTTATTTTTCCATTTTCGTATAATTTCCTTTTGATTATTAGCTTTAAGCGTTACTAGTATATAGCCATTTAATAGGCATTAGTAGGGACTAGAACCAGCCCTAGAACCAGCACCAGAACTAGCAACGGAACCAGCACCAGAGCCAGCCTGGAAAACCCTCGAAAGAACCGCGAGCGAAGGGAACATACGTGAAGACAAAGAGAGCCAGAAACGAACCTAAGCAAAAGAGAGCCGAAACACCTGCACCCACATCATCGCTGCCGCACGCTTCCCGGTCAGAAGAGCGGGGAGAGCCAAGAAGAGCCGAAACACCTGCACCCACACAACCAAGCTCGGACCGTTGCAGCGCGCTGCTCACGCCGTAGCGCAAGCGCACGCAATAATGAGTAGAGGAGAGACGCACTGACTCAAAGCCGCAAGCGCGAACTCAGGAATTACATTTTACACCCACCCACCCACGGAGCCGAGCTCGAACCGCTGCAGCGCGCTGCTCACGCCGTAGCGCAAGCGCACGCAACGACGAGCAGGAGAGAGGTTTACAGCCTCCCGGGCACAAGAGCGGAGAGAGCCAAGAAAAGCCGAAGCGCCAGAGAGGCTAATGGCAGAGGAAAAAGGGGATTGAGAGCTAAGGAAGGCACGCGCCAAACAGAGGATCGGGACAGAAGCTTTGACTCTCAAACGCGCCGGTCGCCAGCGGAAAAAACCCAAAAACGGAATAAAGTGAAAGTGGAACGAGGAGTAGAGGAACAGGAGCCAAGAGAAGCGGAACAGGAGCCAACAGAAGCGGGACAGGAGAGAAGAAGGATGTACAGTGTACATTGTACATGGAGCAGGATGAAGAGGGCTAAGCTGGTCTCACGTAGGTGAGAAGGAGAAGTGAGATAGGTACGACATTAGGGAATAGGGACATACATGTAAATATGACGATGCTTTAATAGTTTTAATTAAAGTAATAACAGAGATTTTTTATGCGGCTCTAGACTTACAAATTTAAAGGCTTATATCTGTCTCGTGATTTAAAACTGTTCAGGAATTAATTGATCAGTTATGCTTGAGAAATAAAACATGAGTGTTTGGACAACTTTATTAAATTCCGTTCAACAGTTTGAAATCAGTAGTAACTTATTTTATTTAAATTTACCCTCTTTTTAAGAAATCGTTTATGATGTCAAAAGAAAATGTGCTATAAGTATATGCCATATGTTATAAGTGTATAGCCAATAACCGAAAAAATAAAAATTAAAAAACAACATTCTTGTATTTTTTAGTACCGGCCGAGGAAATTTGGCGTGGCGTAACTGCAGTCAGCAATGCTGGAAAGAAAAGAGGTCGTGGGAAAGGAAGTGGAAAAAAAGTCGCGAAAGACCTTAATAAAGGACAAACTATAGGACTTGGGAAAAATAATTGCATATGGCCCGGCTTAAATTCTCCAATAATTCGCGGAAATGAGCTCATATATCAGCAAAAACTCTCTGACAACTTAGACAGAGAAAATGGAATTTTTAAGTTGCGCGATTCATTGAGTAACTTTAGAATGGTGAAATTAAATTCAATAGATCGTGGATGGTCTGGAAGTAAAATGCCAGGAAGAAGCATTGGCCCCCCTGATACTGTGGGAGAAGAAGAATTCAGTTCATTTGATACCCGGGTATTGGAAAATAAAATTGTTTTTATTATGAAAGGAAATATGGGAAGGAAGCGTAGATATTCTGTTTTATCCGTTACAGGAAATGGTAATGGGTTGGCAGGGTTTGCAACAGTTAAAGCCCCAGAAGTGCGAACTGCGCTTCGAAAGTCAAAAAATCGAGCAGGCCAAAAACTAATCAATATTAGTCTTTGTGAAAACAGGACCATATACCATGATTTTTTTACTGGTTTTGGAAAGACAAAGATATATTGTTTTAAAAAACCTGAAGGCCATGGATTAATATGCCATCGTGCAATACAAACTATTTGCAAGGTTATAGGGATAAAAGATCTATACGCTAAAATTGAAGGTTCTACAAATCTTCAGCATATAGTTAAAGCTTTTATTATTGGTCTAATGCGACAAAAATCGTATCAAAACATTGCCAATGAAACAAATTTAAATATTGTTGAGCAACGAAATGCAAGGAATGGATATACAGAAATAAAAGCTATTGCGCCAATGTCTTTAATACAAGAAAATAAGCATGCTGTCGACATTATGCATTTTACACTAGGAAATAAAATTGTATTGCAAAAATCAGCCACGTATCCATTTTATGTCAACTCCAAAGGCCATAAATTATTTCAAATTAAGGAAGAACGTTTTCGAAACCAAGCTAATGTAAGACTTCATAAATTGGTAAATTTCTATTGATAATATTTAAATAAATGATGGAATAAAAGGAAACTCGTTCGGCTTTAATTTTCGTGAATCAAGTTGGTCTCGGAGACCTTAAGAGCTACAGTAGGTAGTTAGATGTACCTTCCTTTTTCTACAATAGCCTAAAATGGCAATATCACACTTGGGTTCATTTTGCAAACCAAAAAGTTATTTCGGACAGATAAAACTAGTCAACAGCCCAAAAAACATGGCATAAGACTATAGATGGGCGCGGGCCTCCTTTTTTAATCCAGGCCCGGCCCTGTCCGAACAAGTAATCCAATTTTTAGGACCAGACCGGACATATTTAATATGAGGACAGGCCATGCTTGGACCGGTACTGCAAACAATTATTAACTGCATAAAAATACATAAACAAAATTTTTTTTTTCTTAAATATAAATACTGTGAAGGAGCCCTTCCCTACCTCACCCCCTCAACATGAAACAGTGTCTGTAGTAGAGCCCTGCACGAATCCACATGATTAAAAAAATCACAGTATACTCATGCCCCTTCAATGCGTTTGATCGTTACGAATCATCCCTTCAGTCAGATTCGAATCACCCGAATCACTAAAAAACCGGATCAAAGCACTGCGAATCAATATCAGCAAGATTCGTCGCATGGTTCAAAAATTGATTCAAAACATACTACGAAGAATCTTCCTTTTCATGCGTGCACATGTACAGTATGTATATGTGTACGTCAACGCGTTGACGTACACACACAGGCACAGAAAGAACAACTACAAAAAAACCGACAAATTTGTGTATTGCTTTCTCGTTCTCTCTACCTGTAAATCAAGTGGAGAGTAAAAGAGAGAAAAAACTGAACTGTTCGGATCTGACACAGTAAAAATTATGAATCATGTTTCGTTCGGTCCATTTTGGGGGTGCGATTCGATTCACTGATTCAATTGGATCGGACGAAGCGAATGCCGAATCACTGCGAATCGATTCATTTGCCCGTTCATGCAGGGCTCTAGTCTGTAGCAGAGTATACATGTTTGTTTATATTTCCTTACATTTATATTCTTTATTTTTCCATTTTCGTATAATTTCCTTTTGATTATTAGCTTTAAGCGTTACTAGTATATAGCCATTTAATAGGCATTAGTAGGGACTAGAACCAGCCCTAGAACCAGCACCAGAACTAGCAACGGAACCAGCACCAGAGCCAGCCTGGAAAACCCTCGAAAGAACCGCGAGCGAAGGGAACATACGTGAAGACAAAGAGAGCCAGAAACGAACCTAAGCAAAAGAGAGCCGAAACACCTGCACCCACATCATCGCTGCCGCACGCTTCCCGGTCAGAAGAGCGGGGAGAGCCAAGAAGAGCCGAAACACCTGCACCCACACAACCAAGCTCGGACCGTTGCAGCGCGCTGCTCACGCCGTAGCGCAAGCGCACGCAATAATGAGTAGAGGAGAGACGCACTGACTCAAAGCCGCAAGCGCGAACTCAGGAATTACATTTTACACCCACCCACCCACGGAGCCGAGCTCGAACCGCTGCAGCGCGCTGCTCACGCCGTAGCGCAAGCGCACGCAACGACGAGCAGGAGAGAGGTTTACAGCCTCCCGGGCACAAGAGCGGAGAGAGCCAAGAAAAGCCGAAGCGCCAGAGAGGCTAATGGCAGAGGAAAAAGGGGATTGAGAGCTAAGGAAGGCACGCGCCAAACAGAGGATCGGGACAGAAGCTTTGACTCTCAAACGCGCCGGTCGCCAGCGGAAAAAACCCAAAAACGGAATAAAGTGAAAGTGGAACGAGGAGTAGAGGAACAGGAGCCAAGAGAAGCGGAACAGGAGCCAACAGAAGCGGGACAGGAGAGAAGAAGGATGTACAGTGTACATTGTACATGGAGCAGGATGAAGAGGGCTAAGCTGGTCTCACGTAGGTGAGAAGGAGAAGTGAGATAGGTACGACATTAGGGAATAGGGACATACATGTAAATATGACGATGCTTTAATAGTTTTAATTAAAGTAATAACAGAGATTTTTTATGCGGCTCTAGACTTACAAATTTAAAGGCTTATATCTGTCTCGTGATTTAAAACTGTTCAGGAATTAATTGATCAGTTATGCTTGAGAAATAAAACATGAGTGTTTGGACAACTTTATTAAATTCCGTTCAACAGTTTGAAATCAGTAGTAACTTATTTTATTTAAATTTACCCTCTTTTTAAGAAATCGTTTATGATGTCAAAAGAAAATGTGCTATAAGTATATGCTATATGTTATAAGTGTATAACCAATAACCGAAAAAATAAAAATTAAAAAACAACATTCTTGTATTTTTTAGTACCGGCCGAGGACATTTGGCGTGGCGTAACTGCAGTCAGCAATGCTGGAAAGAAAAGAGGTCGTGGTAAAGGAAGTGGAAAAAAAGTCGCGAAAGACCTTAATAAAGGACAAACTATAGGACTTGGGAAAAATAATTGCATATGGCCGGCTTAAATTCTCCAATAATTCGCGGAAATGAGCTCATATATCAGCAAAAACTCTCTGACAACTTAGACAGAGAAAATGGAATTTTTAAGTTGCGCGATTCATTGAGTAACTTTAGAATGGTGAAATTAAATTCAATAGATCGTGGATGGTCTGGAAGTAAAATGCCAGGAAGAAGCATTGGCCCCCCTGATACTGTGGGAGAAGAAGAATTCAGTTCATTTGATACCCGGGTATTGGAAAATAAAATTGTTTTTATTATGAAAGGAAATATGGGAAGGAAGCGTAGATATTCTGTTTTATCCGTTACAGGAAATGGTAATGGGTTGGCAGGGTTTGCAACAGTTAAAGCCCCAGAAGTGCGAACTGCGCTTCGAAAGTCAAAAAATCGAGCAGGCCAAAAACTAATCAATATTAGTCTTTGTGAAAACAGGACCATATACCATGATTTTTTTACTGGTTTTGGAAAGACAAAGATATATTGTTTTAAAAAACCTGAAGGCCATGGATTAATATGCCATCGTGCAATACAAACTATTTGCAAGGTTATAGGGATAAAAGATCTATACGCTAAAATTGAAGGTTCTACAAATCTTCAGCATATAGTTAAAGCTTTTATTATTGGTCTAATGCGACAAAAATCGTATCAAAACATTGCCAATGAAACAAATTTAAATATTGTTGAGCAACGAAATGCAAGGAATGGATATACAGAAATAAAAGCTATTGCGCCAATGTCTTTAATACAAGAAAATAAGCATGCTGTCGACATTATGCATTTTACACTAGGAAATAAAATTGTATTGCAAAAATCAGCCACGTATCCATTTTATGTCAACTCCAAAGGCCATAAATTATTTCAAATTAAGGAAGAACGTTTTCGAAACCAAGCTAATGTAAGACTTCATAAATTGGTAAATTTCTATTGATAATATTTAAATAAATGATGGAATAAAAGGAAACTCGTTCGGCTTTAATTTTCGTGAATCAAGTTGGTCTCGGAGACCTTAAGAGCTACAGTAGGTAGTTAGATGTACCTTCCTTTTTCTACAATAGCCTAAAATGGCAATATCACACTTGGGTTCATTTTGCAAACCAAAAAGTTATTTCGGACAGATAAAACTAGTCAACAGCCCAAAAAACATGGCATAAGACTATAGATGGGCGCGGGCCTCCTTTTTTAATCCAGGCCCGGCCCTGTCCGAACAAGTAATCCAATTTTTAGGACCAGACCGGACATATTTAATATGAGGACAGGCCATGCTTGGACCGGTACTGCAAACAATTATTAACTGCATAAAAATACATAAACAAAATTTTTTTTTTCTTAAATATAAATACTGTGAAGGAGCCCTTCCCTACCTCACCCCCTCAACATGAAACAGTGTCTGTAGTAGAGCCCTGCACGAATCCACATGATTAAAAAAATCACAGTATACTCATGCCCCTTCAATGCGTTTGATCGTTACGAATCATCCCTTCAGTCAGATTCGAATCACCCGAATCACTAAAAAACCGGATCAAAGCACTGCGAATCAATATCAGCAAGATTCGTCGCATGGTTCAAAAATTGATTCAAAACATACTACGAAGAATCTTCCTTTTCATGCGTGCACATGTACAGTATGTATATGTGTACGTCAACGCGTTGACGTACACACACAGGCACAGAAAGAACAACTACAAAAAAACCGACAAATTTGTGTATTGCTTTCTCGTTCTCTCTACCTGTAAATCAAGTGGAGAGTAAAAGAGAGAAAAAACTGAACTGTTCGGATCTGACACAGTAAAAATTATGAATCATGTTTCGTTCGGTCCATTTTGGGGGTGCGATTCGATTCACTGATTCAATTGGATCGGACGAAGCGAATGCCGAATCACTGCGAATCGATTCATTTGCCCGTTCATGCAGGGCTCTAGTCTGTAGCAGAGTATACATGTTTGTTTATATTTCCTTACATTTATATTCTTTATTTTTCCATTTTCGTATAATTTCCTTTTGATTATTAGCTTTAAGCGTTACTAGTATATAGCCATTTAATAGGCATTAGTAGGGACTAGAACCAGCCCTAGAACCAGCACCAGAACTAGCAACGGAACCAGCACCAGAGCCAGCCTGGAAAACCCTCGAAAGAACCGCGAGCGAAGGGAACATACGTGAAGACAAAGAGAGCCAGAAACGAACCTAAGCAAAAGAGAGCCGAAACACCTGCACCCACATCATCGCTGCCGCACGCTTCCCGGTCAGAAGAGCGGGGAGAGCCAAGAAGAGCCGAAACACCTGCACCCACACAACCAAGCTCGGACCGTTGCAGCGCGCTGCTCACGCCGTAGCGCAAGCGCACGCAATAATGAGTAGAGGAGAGACGCACTGACTCAAAGCCGCAAGCGCGAACTCAGGAATTACATTTTACACCCACCCACCCACGGAGCCGAGCTCGAACCGCTGCAGCGCGCTGCTCACGCCGTAGCGCAAGCGCACGCAACGACGAGCAGGAGAGAGGTTTACAGCCTCCCGGGCACAAGAGCGGAGAGAGCCAAGAAAAGCCGAAGCGCCAGAGAGGCTAATGGCAGAGGAAAAAGGGGATTGAGAGCTAAGGAAGGCACGCGCCAAACAGAGGATCGGGACAGAAGCTTTGACTCTCAAACGCGCCGGTCGCCAGCGGAAAAAACCCAAAAACGGAATAAAGTGAAAGTGGAACGAGGAGTAGAGGAACAGGAGCCAAGAGAAGCGGAACAGGAGCCAACAGAAGCGGGACAGGAGAGAAGAAGGATGTACAGTGTACATTGTACATGGAGCAGGATGAAGAGGGCTAAGCTGGTCTCACGTAGGTGAGAAGGAGAAGTGAGATAGGTACGACATTAGGGAATAGGGACATACATGTAAATATGACGATGCTTTAATAGTTTTAATTAAAGTAATAACAGAGATTTTTTATGCGGCTCTAGACTTACAAATTTAAAGGCTTATATCTGTCTCGTGATTTAAAACTGTTCAGGAATTAATTGATCAGTTATGCTTGAGAAATAAAACATGAGTGTTTGGACAACTTTATTAAATTCCGTTCAACAGTTTGAAATCAGTAGTAACTTATTTTATTTAAATTTACCCTCTTTTTAAGAAATCGTTTATGATGTCAAAAGAAAATGTGCTATAAGTATATGCCATATGTTATAAGTGTATAGCCAATAACCGAAAAAATAAAAATTAAAAAACAACATTCTTGTATTTTTTAGTACCGGCCGAGGACATTTGGCGTGGCGTAACTGCAGTCAGCAATGCTGGAAAGAAAAGAGGTCGTGGGAAAGGAAGTGGAAAAAAAGTCGCGAAAGACCTTAATAAAGGACAAACTATAGGACTTGGGAAAAATAATTGCATATGGCCCGGCTTAAATTCTCCAATAATTCGCGGAAATGAGCTCATATATCAGCAAAAACTCTCTGACAACTTAGACAGAGAAAATGGAATTTTTAAGTTGCGCGATTCATTGAGTAACTTTAGAATGGTGAAATTAAATTCAATAGATCGTGGATGGTCTGGAAGTAAAATGCCAGGAAGAAGCATTGGCCCCCCTGATACTGTGGGAGAAGAAGAATTCAGTTCATTTGATACCCGGGTATTGGAAAATAAAATTGTTTTTATTATGAAAGGAAATATGGGAAGGAAGCGTAGATATTCTGTTTTATCCGTTACAGGAAATGGTAATGGGTTGGCAGGGTTTGCAACAGTTAAAGCCCCAGAAGTGCGAACTGCGCTTCGAAAGTCAAAAAATCGAGCAGGCCAAAAACTAATCAATATTAGTCTTTGTGAAAACAGGACCATATACCATGATTTTTTTACTGGTTTTGGAAAGACAAAGATATATTGTTTTAAAAAACCTGAAGGCCATGGATTAATATGCCATCGTGCAATACAAACTATTTGCAAGGTTATAGGGATAAAAGATCTATACGCTAAAATTGAAGGTTCTACAAATCTTCAGCATATAGTTAAAGCTTTTATTATTGGTCTAATGCGACAAAAATCGTATCAAAACATTGCCAATGAAACAAATTTAAATATTGTTGAGCAACGAAATGCAAGGAATGGATATACAGAAATAAAAGCTATTGCGCCAATGTCTTTAATACAAGAAAATAAGCATGCTGTCGACATTATGCATTTTACACTAGGAAATAAAATTGTATTGCAAAAATCAGCCACGTATCCATTTTATGTCAACTCCAAAGGCCATAAATTATTTCAAATTAAGGAAGAACGTTTTCGAAACCAAGCTAATGTAAGACTTCATAAATTGGTAAATTTCTATTGATAATATTTAAATAAATGATGGAATAAAAGGAAACTCGTTCGGCTTTAATTTTCGTGAATCAAGTTGGTCTCGGAGACCTTAAGAGCTACAGTAGGTAGTTAGATGTACCTTCCTTTTTCTACAATAGCCTAAAATGGCAATATCACACTTGGGTTCATTTTGCAAACCAAAAAGTTATTTCGGACAGATAAAACTAGTCAACAGCCCAAAAAACATGGCATAAGACTATAGATGGGCGCGGGCCTCCTTTTTTAATCCAGGCCCGGCCCTGTCCGAACAAGTAATCCAATTTTTAGGACCAGACCGGACATATTTAATATGAGGACAGGCCATGCTTGGACCGGTACTGCAAACAATTATTAACTGCATAAAAATACATAAACAAAATTTTTTTTTTCTTAAATATAAATACTGTGAAGGAGCCCTTCCCTACCTCACCCCCTCAACATGAAACAGTGTCTGTAGTAGAGCCCTGCACGAATCCACATGATTAAAAAAATCACAGTATACTCATGCCCCTTCAATGCGTTTGATCGTTACGAATCATCCCTTCAGTCAGATTCGAATCACCCGAATCACTAAAAAACCGGATCAAAGCACTGCGAATCAATATCAGCAAGATTCGTCGCATGGTTCAAAAATTGATTCAAAACATACTACGAAGAATCTTCCTTTTCATGCGTGCACATGTACAGTATGTATATGTGTACGTCAACGCGTTGACGTACACACACAGGCACAGAAAGAACAACTACAAAAAAACCGACAAATTTGTGTATTGCTTTCTCGTTCTCTCTACCTGTAAATCAAGTGGAGAGTAAAAGAGAGAAAAAACTGAACTGTTCGGATCTGACACAGTAAAAATTATGAATCATGTTTCGTTCGGTCCATTTTGGGGGTGCGATTCGATTCACTGATTCAATTGGATCGGACGAAGCGAATGCCGAATCACTGCGAATCGATTCATTTGCCCGTTCATGCAGGGCTCTAGTCTGTAGCAGAGTATACATGTTTGTTTATATTTCCTTACATTTATATTCTTTATTTTTCCATTTTCGTATAATTTCCTTTTGATTATTAGCTTTAAGCGTTACTAGTATATAGCCATTTAATAGGCATTAGTAGGGACTAGAACCAGCCCTAGAACCAGCACCAGAACTAGCAACGGAACCAGCACCAGAGCCAGCCTGGAAAACCCTCGAAAGAACCGCGAGCGAAGGGAACATACGTGAAGACAAAGAGAGCCAGAAACGAACCTAAGCAAAAGAGAGCCGAAACACCTGCACCCACATCATCGCTGCCGCACGCTTCCCGGTCAGAAGAGCGGGGAGAGCCAAGAAGAGCCGAAACACCTGCACCCACACAACCAAGCTCGGACCGTTGCAGCGCGCTGCTCACGCCGTAGCGCAAGCGCACGCAATAATGAGTAGAGGAGAGACGCACTGACTCAAAGCCGCAAGCGCGAACTCAGGAATTACATTTTACACCCACCCACCCACGGAGCCGAGCTCGAACCGCTGCAGCGCGCTGCTCACGCCGTAGCGCAAGCGCACGCAACGACGAGCAGGAGAGAGGTTTACAGCCTCCCGGGCACAAGAGCGGAGAGAGCCAAGAAAAGCCGAAGCGCCAGAGAGGCTAATGGCAGAGGAAAAAGGGGATTGAGAGCTAAGGAAGGCACGCGCCAAACAGAGGATCGGGACAGAAGCTTTGACTCTCAAACGCGCCGGTCGCCAGCGGAAAAAACCCAAAAACGGAATAAAGTGAAAGTGGAACGAGGAGTAGAGGAACAGGAGCCAAGAGAAGCGGAACAGGAGCCAACAGAAGCGGGACAGGAGAGAAGAAGGATGTACAGTGTACATTGTACATGGAGCAGGATGAAGAGGGCTAAGCTGGTCTCACGTAGGTGAGAAGGAGAAGTGAGATAGGTACGACATTAGGGAATAGGGACATACATGTAAATATGACGATGCTTTAATAGTTTTAATTAAAGTAATAACAGAGATTTTTTATGCGGCTCTAGACTTACAAATTTAAAGGCTTATATCTGTCTCGTGATTTAAAACTGTTCAGGAATTAATTGATCAGTTATGCTTGAGAAATAAAACATGAGTGTTTGGACAACTTTATTAAATTCCGTTCAACAGTTTGAAATCAGTAGTAACTTATTTTATTTAAATTTACCCTCTTTTTAAGAAATCGTTTATGATGTCAAAAGAAAATGTGCTATAAGTATATGCTATATGTTATAAGTGTATAACCAATAACCGAAAAAATAAAAATTAAAAAACAACATTCTTGTATTTTTTAGTACCGGCCGAGGACATTTGGCGTGGCGTAACTGCAGTCAGCAATGCTGGAAAGAAAAGAGGTCGTGGGAAAGGAAGTGGAAAAAAAGTCGCGAAAGACCTTAATAAAGGACAAACTATAGGACTTGGGAAAAATAATTGCATATGGCCGGCTTAAATTCTCCAATAATTCGCGGAAATGAGCTCATATATCAGCAAAAACTCTCTGACAACTTAGACAGAGAAAATGGAATTTTTAAGTTGCGCGATTCATTGAGTAACTTTAGAATGGTGAAATTAAATTCAATAGATCGTGGATGGTCTGGAAGTAAAATGCCAGGAAGAAGCATTGGCCCCCCTGATACTGTGGGAGAAGAAGAATTCAGTTCATTTGATACCCGGGTATTGGAAAATAAAATTGTTTTTATTATGAAAGGAAATATGGGAAGGAAGCGTAGATATTCTGTTTTATCCGTTACAGGAAATGGTAATGGGTTGGCAGGGTTTGCAACAGTTAAAGCCCCAGAAGTGCGAACTGCGCTTCGAAAGTCAAAAAATCGAGCAGGCCAAAAACTAATCAATATTAGTCTTTGTGAAAACAGGACCATATACCATGATTTTTTTACTGGTTTTGGAAAGACAAAGATATATTGTTTTAAAAAACCTGAAGGCCATGGATTAATATGCCATCGTGCAATACAAACTATTTGCAAGGTTATAGGGATAAAAGATCTATACGCTAAAATTGAAGGTTCTACAAATCTTCAGCATATAGTTAAAGCTTTTATTATTGGTCTAATGCGACAAAAATCGTATCAAAACATTGCCAATGAAACAAATTTAAATATTGTTGAGCAACGAAATGCAAGGAATGGATATACAGAAATAAAAGCTATTGCGCCAATGTCTTTAATACAAGAAAATAAGCATGCTGTCGACATTATGCATTTTACACTAGGAAATAAAATTGTATTGCAAAAATCAGCCACGTATCCATTTTATGTCAACTCCAAAGGCCATAAATTATTTCAAATTAAGGAAGAACGTTTTCGAAACCAAGCTAATGTAAGACTTCATAAATTGGTAAATTTCTATTGATAATATTTAAATAAATGATGGAATAAAAGGAAACTCGTTCGGCTTTAATTTTCGTGAATCAAGTTGGTCTCGGAGACCTTAAGAGCTACAGTAGGTAGTTAGATGTACCTTCCTTTTTCTACAATAGCCTAAAATGGCAATATCACACTTGGGTTCATTTTGCAAACCAAAAAGTTATTTCGGACAGATAAAACTAGTCAACAGCCCAAAAAACATGGCATAAGACTATAGATGGGCGCGGGCCTCCTTTTTTAATCCAGGCCCGGCCCTGTCCGAACAAGTAATCCAATTTTTAGGACCAGACCGGACATATTTAATATGAGGACAGGCCATGCTTGGACCGGTACTGCAAACAATTATTAACTGCATAAAAATACATAAACAAAATTTTTTTTTTCTTAAATATAAATACTGTGAAGGAGCCCTTCCCTACCTCACCCCCTCAACATGAAACAGTGTCTGTAGTAGAGCCCTGCACGAATCCACATGATTAAAAAAATCACAGTATACTCATGCCCCTTCAATGCGTTTGATCGTTACGAATCATCCCTTCAGTCAGATTCGAATCACCCGAATCACTAAAAAACCGGATCAAAGCACTGCGAATCAATATCAGCAAGATTCGTCGCATGGTTCAAAAATTGATTCAAAACATACTACGAAGAATCTTCCTTTTCATGCGTGCACATGTACAGTATGTATATGTGTACGTCAACGCGTTGACGTACACACACAGGCACAGAAAGAACAACTACAAAAAAACCGACAAATTTGTGTATTGCTTTCTCGTTCTCTCTACCTGTAAATCAAGTGGAGAGTAAAAGAGAGAAAAAACTGAACTGTTCGGATCTGACACAGTAAAAATTATGAATCATGTTTCGTTCGGTCCATTTTGGGGGTGCGATTCGATTCACTGATTCAATTGGATCGGACGAAGCGAATGCCGAATCACTGCGAATCGATTCATTTGCCCGTTCATGCAGGGCTCTAGTCTGTAGCAGAGTATACATGTTTGTTTATATTTCCTTACATTTATATTCTTTATTTTTCCATTTTCGTATAATTTCCTTTTGATTATTAGCTTTAAGCGTTACTAGTATATAGCCATTTAATAGGCATTAGTAGGGACTAGAACCAGCCCTAGAACCAGCACCAGAACTAGCAACGGAACCAGCACCAGAGCCAGCCTGGAAAACCCTCGAAAGAACCGCGAGCGAAGGGAACATACGTGAAGACAAAGAGAGCCAGAAACGAACCTAAGCAAAAGAGAGCCGAAACACCTGCACCCACATCATCGCTGCCGCACGCTTCCCGGTCAGAAGAGCGGGGAGAGCCAAGAAGAGCCGAAACACCTGCACCCACACAACCAAGCTCGGACCGTTGCAGCGCGCTGCTCACGCCGTAGCGCAAGCGCACGCAATAATGAGTAGAGGAGAGACGCACTGACTCAAAGCCGCAAGCGCGAACTCAGGAATTACATTTTACACCCACCCACCCACGGAGCCGAGCTCGAACCGCTGCAGCGCGCTGCTCACGCCGTAGCGCAAGCGCACGCAACGACGAGCAGGAGAGAGGTTTACAGCCTCCCGGGCACAAGAGCGGAGAGAGCCAAGAAAAGCCGAAGCGCCAGAGAGGCTAATGGCAGAGGAAAAAGGGGATTGAGAGCTAAGGAAGGCACGCGCCAAACAGAGGATCGGGACAGAAGCTTTGACTCTCAAACGCGCCGGTCGCCAGCGGAAAAAACCCAAAAACGGAATAAAGTGAAAGTGGAACGAGGAGTAGAGGAACAGGAGCCAAGAGAAGCGGAACAGGAGCCAACAGAAGCGGGACAGGAGAGAAGAAGGATGTACAGTGTACATTGTACATGGAGCAGGATGAAGAGGGCTAAGCTGGTCTCACGTAGGTGAGAAGGAGAAGTGAGATAGGTACGACATTAGGGAATAGGGACATACATGTAAATATGACGATGCTTTAATAGTTTTAATTAAAGTAATAACAGAGATTTTTTATGCGGCTCTAGACTTACAAATTTAAAGGCTTATATCTGTCTCGTGATTTAAAACTGTTCAGGAATTAATTGATCAGTTATGCTTGAGAAATAAAACATGAGTGTTTGGACAACTTTATTAAATTCCGTTCAACAGTTTGAAATCAGTAGTAACTTATTTTATTTAAATTTACCCTCTTTTTAAGAAATCGTTTATGATGTCAAAAGAAAATGTGCTATAAGTATATGCTATATGTTATAAGTGTATAACCAATAACCGAAAAAATAAAAATTAAAAAACAACATTCTTGTATTTTTTAGTACCGGCCGAGGACATTTGGCGTGGCGTAACTGCAGTCAGCAATGCTGGAAAGAAAAGAGGTCGTGGGAAAGGAAGTGGAAAAAAAGTCGCGAAAGACCTTAATAAAGGACAAACTATAGGACTTGGGAAAAATAATTGCATATGGCCCGGCTTAAATTCTCCAATAATTCGCGGAAATGAGCTCATATATCAGCAAAAACTCTCTGACAACTTAGACAGAGAAAATGGAATTTTTAAGTTGCGCGATTCATTGAGTAACTTTAGAATGGTGAAATTAAATTCAATAGATCGTGGATGGTCTGGAAGTAAAATGCCAGGAAGAAGCATTGGCCCCCCTGATACTGTGGGAGAAGAAGAATTCAGTTCATTTGATACCCGGGTATTGGAAAATAAAATTGTTTTTATTATGAAAGGAAATATGGGAAGGAAGCGTAGATATTCTGTTTTATCCGTTACAGGAAATGGTAATGGGTTGGCAGGGTTTGCAACAGTTAAAGCCCCAGAAGTGCGAACTGCGCTTCGAAAGTCAAAAAATCGAGCAGGCCAAAAACTAATCAATATTAGTCTTTGTGAAAACAGGACCATATACCATGATTTTTTTACTGGTTTTGGAAAGACAAAGATATATTGTTTTAAAAAACCTGAAGGCCATGGATTAATATGCCATCGTGCAATACAAACTATTTGCAAGGTTATAGGGATAAAAGATCTATACGCTAAAATTGAAGGTTCTACAAATCTTCAGCATATAGTTAAAGCTTTTATTATTGGTCTAATGCGACAAAAATCGTATCAAAACATTGCCAATGAAACAAATTTAAATATTGTTGAGCAACGAAATGCAAGGAATGGATATACAGAAATAAAAGCTATTGCGCCAATGTCTTTAATACAAGAAAATAAGCATGCTGTCGACATTATGCATTTTACACTAGGAAATAAAATTGTATTGCAAAAATCAGCCACGTATCCATTTTATGTCAACTCCAAAGGCCATAAATTATTTCAAATTAAGGAAGAACGTTTTCGAAACCAAGCTAATGTAAGACTTCATAAATTGGTAAATTTCTATTGATAATATTTAAATAAATGATGGAATAAAAGGAAACTCGTTCGGCTTTAATTTTCGTGAATCAAGTTGGTCTCGGAGACCTTAAGAGCTACAGTAGGTAGTTAGATGTACCTTCCTTTTTCTACAATAGCCTAAAATGGCAATATCACACTTGGGTTCATTTTGCAAACCAAAAAGTTATTTCGGACAGATAAAACTAGTCAACAGCCCAAAAAACATGGCATAAGACTATAGATGGGCGCGGGCCTCCTTTTTTAATCCAGGCCCGGCCCTGTCCGAACAAGTAATCCAATTTTTAGGACCAGACCGGACATATTTAATATGAGGACAGGCCATGCTTGGACCGGTACTGCAAACAATTATTAACTGCATAAAAATACATAAACAAAATTTTTTTTTTCTTAAATATAAATACTGTGAAGGAGCCCTTCCCTACCTCACCCCCTCAACATGAAACAGTGTCTGTAGTAGAGCCCTGCACGAATCCACATGATTAAAAAAATCACAGTATACTCATGCCCCTTCAATGCGTTTGATCGTTACGAATCATCCCTTCAGTCAGATTCGAATCACCCGAATCACTAAAAAACCGGATCAAAGCACTGCGAATCAATATCAGCAAGATTCGTCGCATGGTTCAAAAATTGATTCAAAACATACTACGAAGAATCTTCCTTTTCATGCGTGCACATGTACAGTATGTATATGTGTACGTCAACGCGTTGACGTACACACACAGGCACAGAAAGAACAACTACAAAAAAACCGACAAATTTGTGTATTGCTTTCTCGTTCTCTCTACCTGTAAATCAAGTGGAGAGTAAAAGAGAGAAAAAACTGAACTGTTCGGATCTGACACAGTAAAAATTATGAATCATGTTTCGTTCGGTCCATTTTGGGGGTGCGATTCGATTCACTGATTCAATTGGATCGGACGAAGCGAATGCCGAATCACTGCGAATCGATTCATTTGCCCGTTCATGCAGGGCTCTAGTCTGTAGCAGAGTATACATGTTTGTTTATATTTCCTTACATTTATATTCTTTATTTTTCCATTTTCGTATAATTTCCTTTTGATTATTAGCTTTAAGCGTTACTAGTATATAGCCATTTAATAGGCATTAGTAGGGACTAGAACCAGCCCTAGAACCAGCACCAGAACTAGCAACGGAACCAGCACCAGAGCCAGCCTGGAAAACCCTCGAAAGAACCGCGAGCGAAGGGAACATACGTGAAGACAAAGAGAGCCAGAAACGAACCTAAGCAAAAGAGAGCCGAAACACCTGCACCCACATCATCGCTGCCGCACGCTTCCCGGTCAGAAGAGCGGGGAGAGCCAAGAAGAGCCGAAACACCTGCACCCACACAACCAAGCTCGGACCGTTGCAGCGCGCTGCTCACGCCGTAGCGCAAGCGCACGCAATAATGAGTAGAGGAGAGACGCACTGACTCAAAGCCGCAAGCGCGAACTCAGGAATTACATTTTACACCCACCCACCCACGGAGCCGAGCTCGAACCGCTGCAGCGCGCTGCTCACGCCGTAGCGCAAGCGCACGCAACGACGAGCAGGAGAGAGGTTTACAGCCTCCCGGGCACAAGAGTGGAGAGAGCCAAGAAAAGCCGAAGCGCCAGAGAGGCTAATGGCAGAGGAAAAAGGGGATTGAGAGCTAAGGAAGGCACGCGCCAAACAGAGGATCGGGACAGAAGCTTTGACTCTCAAACGCGCCGGTCGCCAGCGGAAAAAACCCAAAAACGGAATAAAGTGAAAGTGGAACGAGGAGTAGAGGAACAGGAGCCAAGAGAAGCGGAACAGGAGCCAACAGAAGCGGGACAGGAGAGAAGAAGGATGTACAGTGTACATTGTACATGGAGCAGGATGAAGAGGGCTAAGCTGGTCTCACGTAGGTGAGAAGGAGAAGTGAGATAGGTACGACATTAGGGAATAGGGACATACATGTAAATATGACGATGCTTTAATAGTTTTAATTAAAGTAATAACAGAGATTTTTTATGCGGCTCTAGACTTACAAATTTAAAGGCTTATATCTGTCTCGTGATTTAAAACTGTTCAGGAATTAATTGATCAGTTATGCTTGAGAAATAAAACATGAGTGTTTGGACAACTTTATTAAATTCCGTTCAACAGTTTGAAATCAGTAGTAACTTATTTTATTTAAATTTACCCTCTTTTTAAGAAATCGTTTATGATGTCAAAAGAAAATGTGCTATAAGTATATGCCATATGTTATAAGTGTATAGCCAATAACCGAAAAAATAAAAATTAAAAAACAACATTCTTGTATTTTTTAGTACCGGCCGAGGACATTTGGCGTGGCGTAACTGCAGTCAGCAATGCTGGAAAGAAAAGAGGTCGTGGGAAAGGAAGTGGAAAAAAAGTCGCGAAAGACCTTAATAAAGGACAAACTATAGGACTTGGGAAAAATAATTGCATATGGCCCGGCTTAAATTCTCCAATAATTCGCGGAAATGAGCTCATATATCAGCAAAAACTCTCTGACAACTTAGACAGAGAAAATGGAATTTTTAAGTTGCGCGATTCATTGAGTAACTTTAGAATGGTGAAACTAAATTCAATAGATCGTGGATGGTCTGGAAGTAAAATGCCAGGAAGAAGCATTGGCCCCCCTGATACTGTGGGAGAAGAAGAATTCAGTTCATTTGATACCCGGGTATTGGAAAATAAAATTGTTTTTATTATGAAAGGAAATATGGGAAGGAAGCGTAGATATTCTGTTTTATCCGTTACAGGAAATGGTAATGGGTTGGCAGGGTTTGCAACAGTTAAAGCCCCAGAAGTGCGAACTGCGCTTCGAAAGTCAAAAAATCGAGCAGGCCAAAAACTAATCAATATTAGTCTTTGTGAAAACAGGACCATATACCATGATTTTTTTACTGGTTTTGGAAAGACAAAGATATATTGTTTTAAAAAACCTGAAGGCCATGGATTAATATGCCATCGTGCAATACAAACTATTTGCAAGGTTATAGGGATAAAAGATCTATACGCTAAAATTGAAGGTTCTACAAATCTTCAGCATATAGTTAAAGCTTTTATTATTGGTCTAATGCGACAAAAATCGTATCAAAACATTGCCAATGAAACAAATTTAAATATTGTTGAGCAACGAAATGCAAGGAATGGATATACAGAAATAAAAGCTATTGCGCCAATGTCTTTAATACAAGAAAATAAGCATGCTGTCGACATTATGCATTTTACACTAGGAAATAAAATTGTATTGCAAAAATCAGCCACGTATCCATTTTATGTCAACTCCAAAGGCCATAAATTATTTCAAATTAAGGAAGAACGTTTTCGAAACCAAGCTAATGTAAGACTTCATAAATTGGTAAATTTCTATAGATAATATTTAAATAAATGATGGAATAAAAGGAAACTCGTTCGGCTTTAATTTTCGTGAATCAAGTTGGTCTCGGAGACCTTAAGAGCTACAGTAGGTAGTTAGATGTACCTTCCTTTTTCTACAATAGCCTAAAATGGCAATATCACACTTGGGTTCATTTTGCAAACCAAAAAGTTATTTCGGACAGATAAAACTAGTCAACAGCCCAAAAAACATGGCATAAGACTATAGATGGGCGCGGGCCTCCTTTTTTAATCCAGGCCCGGCCCTGTCCGAACAAGTAATCCAATTTTTAGGACCGGACCGGACATATTTAATATGAGGACAGGCCATGCTTGGACCGGTACTGCAAACAATTATTAACTGCATAAAAATACATAAACAAAATTTTTTTTTTCTTAAATATAAATACTGTGAAGGAGCCCTTCCCTACCTCACCCCCTCGACATGAAACAGTGTCTGTAGTAGAGCCCTGCACGAATCCACATGATTAAAAAAATCACAGTATACTCATGCCCCTTCAATGCGTTTGATCGTTACGAATCATCCCTTCAGTCAGATTCGAATCACCCGAATCACTAAAAAACCGGATCAAAGCACTGCGAATCAATATCAGCAAGATTCGTCGCATGGTTCAAAAATTGATTCAAAACATACTACGAAGAATCTTCCTTTGCATGCGTGCACATGTACAGTATGTATATGTGTACGTCAACGCGTTGACGTACACACACAGGCACAGAAAGAACAACTACAAAAAAACCGACAAATTTGTGTATTGCTTTCTCGTTCTCTCTACCTGTAAATCAAGTGGAGAGTAAAAGAGAGAAAAAACTGAACTGTTCGGATCTGACACAGTAAAAATTATGAATCATGTTTCGTTCGGTCCATTTTGGGGGTGCGATTCGATTCACTGAGGAAGCCGAATCGCTGATTCAATTGGATCGGACGAAGCGAATGCCGAATCACTGCGAATCGATTCATTTGCCCGTTCATGCAGGGCTCTAGTCTGTAGCAGAGTATACATGTTTGTTTATATTTCCTTACTTTTATATTCTTTATTTTTCCATTTTCGTATAATTTCCTTTTGATTATTAGCTTTAAGCGTTACTAGTATATAGCCATTTAATAGGCATTAGTAGGGACTAGAACCAGCCCTAGAACCAGCACCAGAACTAGCAACGGAACCAGCACCAGAGCCAGCCTGGAAAACCCTCGAAAGAACCGCGAGCGAATCTGTTCGGATCTGACACAGTAAAAATTATGAATCATGTTTCGTTCGGTCCATTTTGGGGGTGCGATTCGATTCACTGAGGAATCCGAATCGCTGATTCAATTGGATCGGACGAAGCGAATGCCGAATCACTGCGAATCGATTCATTTGCCCGTTCATGCAGGGCTCTAGTCTGTAGCAGAGTATACATGTTTGTTTATATTTCCTTACTTTTATATTCTTTATTTTTCTTTATTTTCCATTTTCGTATAATTTCCTTTTGATTATTAGCTTTAAGCGTTACTAGTATATAGCCATTTAATAGGCATTAGTAGGGACTAGAACCAGCCCTAGAACCAGCACCAGAACTAGCAACGGAACCAGCACCAGAGCCAGCCTGGAAAACCCTCGAAAGAACCGCGAGCGAAGGGAACATACGTGAAGACAAAGAGAGCCAGAAACGAACCTAAGCAAAAGAGAGCCGAAACACCTGCACCCACATCATCGCTGCCGCACGCTTCCCGGTCAGAAGAGAGGGTCAGAAGAGAGGGCCAAGAAAAGCCGAAGCGCCAGAGAGGCTAATGGCAGAGGAAAAAGGGGATTGAGAGCTAAGGAAGGCACGCGCCAAACAGAGGATCGGGACAGAAGCTTTGACTCTCAAACGCGCCGGTCGCCAGCGGAAAAAACCCAAAAACGGAATAAAGTGAAAGTGGAACGAGGAGTAGAGGAACAGGAGCCAAGAGAAGCGGAACAGGAGCCAACAGAAGCGGGACAGGAGAGAAGAAGGATGTACAGTGTACATTGTACATGGAGCAGGATGAAGAGGGCTAAGCTGGTCTCACGTAGGTGAGAAGGAGAAGTGAGATAGGTACGACATTAGGGAATAGGGACATACATGTAAATATGACGATGCTTTAATAGTTTTAATTAAAGTAATAACAGAGATTTTTTATGCGGCTCTAGACTTACAAATTTAAAGGCTTACATCTGTCTCGTGATTTAAAACTGTTCAGGAATTAATTGATCAGTTATGCTTGAGAAATAAAACATGAGTGTTTGGACAACTTTATTAAATTCCGTTCAACAGTTTGAAATCAGTAGTAACTTATTTTATTTAAATTTACCCTCTTTTTAAGAAATCGTTTATGATGTCAAAAGAAAATGTGCTATAAGTATATGCTATATGTTATAAGTGTATAACCAATAACCGAAAAAATAAAAATTAAAAAACAACATTCTTGTATTTTTTAGTACCGGCCGAGGACATTTGGCGTGGCGTAACTGCAGTCAGCAATGCTGGAAAGAAAAGAGGTCGTGGGAAAGGAAGTGGAAAAAAAGTCGCGAAAGACCTTAATAAAGGACAAACTATAGGACTTGGGAAAAATAATTGCATATGGCCCGGCTTAAATTCTCCAATAATTCGCGGAAATGAGCTCATATATCAGCAAAAACTCTCTGACAACTTAGACAGAGAAAATGGAATTTTTAAGTTGCGCGATTTATTGAGTAACTTTAGAATGGTGAAATTAAATTCAATAGATCGTGGATGGTCTGGAAGTAAAATGCCAGGAAGAAGCATTGGCCCCCCTGATACTGTGGGAGAAGAAGAATTCAGTTCATTTGATACCCGGGTATTGGAAAATAAAATTGTTTTTATTATGAAAGGAAATATGGGAAGGAAGCGTAGATATTCTGTTTTATCCGTTACAGGAAATGGTAATGGGTTGGCAGGGTTTGCAACAGTTAAAGCCCCAGAAGTGCGAACTGCGCTTCGAAAGTCAAAAAATCGAGCAGGCCAAAAACTAATCAATGTGAAAACAGGACCATATACCATGATTTTTTTTACTGGTTTTGGAAAGACAAAGATATATTGTTTTAACCTGAAGGCCATGGATTAATATGCCATCGTGCAATACAAACTATTTGCAAGGTTATAGGGATAAAAGATCTATACGCTAAAATTGAAGGTTCTGCAAATCTTCAGCATATAGTTAAAGCTTTCATTATTGGTCTAATGCGACAAAAATCGTATCAAAACATTGCCAATGAAACAAATTTAAATATTGTTGAGCAACGAAATGCAAGGAATGGATATACAGAAATAAAAGCTATTGCGCCAATGTCTTTAATACAAGAAAATAAGCATGCTGTCGACATTATGCATTTTACACCACGAAATAAAATTGTATTGCAAAAATCAGCCACGTATCCATTTTATGTCAACTCCAAAGGCCATAAATTATTTCAAATTATGGAAGAACGTTTTCGAAACCAAGCTAATGTAAGACTTCATAAATTGGTAAATTTCTATAGATAATATTTAAATAAATGATGGAATAAAAGAAAACTCGTTCGGCTTTAATTTTCGTGAATCAAGTTGGTCTCGGAGACCTTAAGAGCTACAGTAGGTAGTTAGATGTACCTTCCTTTTTCTACAATAGCCTAAAATGGCAATATCACACTTGGGTTCATTTTGCAAACCAAAAAGTTATTTCGGACAGATAAAACTAGTCAACAGCCCAAAAAACATGGCATAAGACTATAGATGGGCGCGGGCCTCCTTTTTTAAGCCAGGCCCGGCCCTGTACGAACAAGTAATCCAATTTTTAGGACCGGACCGGACATATTTAATATGAGGACAGGCCATGCTTGGACCGGTACTGCAAACAATTATTAACTGCATAAAAATACATAAACAAAATTTTTTTTTTCTTAAATATAAATACTGTGAAGGAGCCCTTCCCTACCTCACCCCCTCGACATGAAACAGTGTCTGTAGTAGAGCCCTGCACGAATCCACATGATTAAAAAAATCACAGTATACTCATGCCCCTTCAATGCGTTTGATCGTTACGAATCATCCCTTCAGTCAGATTCGAATCACCCGAATCACTAAAAAACCGGATCAAAGCACTGCGAATCAATATCAGCAAGATTCGTCGCATGGTTCAAAAATTGATTCAAAACATACTACGAAGAATCTTCCTTTGCATGCGTGCACATGTACAGTATGTATATGTGTACGTCAACGCGTTGACGTACACACACAGGCACAGAAAGAACAACTACAAAAAAACCGACAAATTTGTGTATTGCTTTCTCGTTCTCTCTACCTGTAAATCAAGTGGAGAGTAAAAGAGAGAAAAAACTGAACTGTTCGGATCTGACACAGTAAAAATTATGAATCATGTTTCGTTCGGTCCATTTTGGGGGTGCGATTCGATTCACTGATTCAATTGGATCGGACGAAGCGAATGCCGAATCACTGCGAATCGATTCATTTGCCCGTTCATGCAGGGCTCTAGTCTGTAGCAGAGTATACATGTTTGTTTATATTTCCTTACATTTATATTCTTTATTTTTCCATTTTCGTATAATTTCCTTTTGATTATTAGCTTTAAGCGTTACTAGTATATAGCCATTTAATAGGCATTAGTAGGGACTAGAACCAGCCCTAGAACCAGCACCAGAACTAGCAACGGAACCAGCACCAGAGCCAGCCTGGAAAACCCTCGAAAGAACCGCGAGCGAAGGGAACATACGTGAAGACAAAGAGAGCCAGAAACGAACCTAAGCAAAAGAGAGCCGAAACACCTGCACCCACATCATCGCTGCCGCACGCTTCCCGGTCAGAAGAGCGGGGAGAGCCAAGAAGAGCCGAAACACCTGCACCCACACAACCAAGCTCGGACCGTTGCAGCGCGCTGCTCACGCCGTAGCGCAAGCGCACGCAATAATGAGTAGAGGAGAGACGCACTGACTCAAAGCCGCAAGCGCGAACTCAGGAATTACATTTTACACCCACCCACCCACGGAGCCGAGCTCGAACCGCTGCAGCGCGCTGCTCACGCCGTAGCGCAAGCGCACGCAACGACGAGCAGGAGAGAGGTTTACAGCCTCCCGGGCACAAGAGCGGAGAGAGCCAAGAAAAGCCGAAGCGCCAGAGAGGCTAATGGCAGAGGAAAAAGGGGATTGAGAGCTAAGGAAGGCACGCGCCAAACAGAGGATCGGGACAGAAGCTTTGACTCTCAAACGCGCCGGTCGCCAGCGGAAAAAACCCAAAAACGGAATAAAGTGAAAGTGGAACGAGGAGTAGAGGAACAGGAGCCAAGAGAAGCGGAACAGGAGCCAACAGAAGCGGGACAGGAGAGAAGAAGGATGTACAGTGTACATTGTACATGGAGCAGGATGAAGAGGGCTAAGCTGGTCTCACGTAGGTGAGAAGGAGAAGTGAGATAGGTACGACATTAGGGAATAGGGACATACATGTAAATATGACGATGCTTTAATAGTTTTAATTAAAGTAATAACAGAGATTTTTTATGCGGCTCTAGACTTACAAATTTAAAGGCTTATATCTGTCTCGTGATTTAAAACTGTTCAGGAATTAATTGATCAGTTATGCTTGAGAAATAAAACATGAGTGTTTGGACAACTTTATTAAATTCCGTTCAACAGTTTGAAATCAGTAGTAACTTATTTTATTTAAATTTACCCTCTTTTTAAGAAATCGTTTATGATGTCAAAAGAAAATGTGCTATAAGTATATGCCATATGTTATAAGTGTATAGCCAATAACCGAAAAAATAAAAATTAAAAAACAACATTCTTGTATTTTTTAGTACCGGCCGAGGACATTTGGCGTGGCGTAACTGCAGTCAGCAATGCTGGAAAGAAAAGAGGTCGTGGGAAAGGAAGTGGAAAAAAAGTCGCGAAAGACCTTAATAAAGGACAAACTATAGGACTTGGGAAAAATAATTGCATATGGCCCGGCTTAAATTCTCCAATAATTCGCGGAAATGAGCTCATATATCAGCAAAAACTCTCTGACAACTTAGACAGAGAAAATGGAATTTTTAAGTTGCGCGATTCATTGAGTAACTTTAGAATGGTGAAACTAAATTCAATAGATCGTGGATGGTCTGGAAATAAAATGCCAGGAAGAAGCATTGGCCCCCCTGATACTGTGGGAGAAGAAGAATTCAGTTCATTTGATACCCGGGTATTGGAAAATAAAATTGTTTTTATTATGAAAGGAAATATGGGAAGGAAGCGTAGATATTCTGTTTTATCCGTTACAGGAAATGGTAATGGGTTGGCAGGGTTTGCAACAGTTAAAGCCCCAGAAGTGCGAACTGCGCTTCGAAAGTCAAAAAATCGAGCAGGCCAAAAACTAATCAATATTAGTCTTTGTGAAAACAGGACCATATACCATGATTTTTTTACTGGTTTTGGAAAGACAAAGATATATTGTTTTAAAAAACCTGAAGGCCATGGATTAATATGCCATCGTGCAATACAAACTATTTGCAAGGTTATAGGGATAAAAGATCTATACGCTAAAATTGAAGGTTCTACAAATCTTCAGCATATAGTTAAAGCTTTTATTATTGGTCTAATGCGACAAAAATCGTATCAAAACATTGCCAATGAAACAAATTTAAATATTGTTGAGCAACGAAATGCAAGGAATGGATATACAGAAATAAAAGCTATTGCGCCAATGTCTTTAATACAAGAAAATAAGCATGCTGTCGACATTATGCATTTTACACTAGGAAATAAAATTGTATTGCAAAAATCAGCCACGTATCCATTTTATGTCAACTCCAAAGGCCATAAATTATTTCAAATTAAGGAAGAACGTTTTCGAAACCAAGCTAATGTAAGACTTCATAAATTGGTAAATTTCTATAGATAATATTTAAATAAATGATGGAATAAAAGGAAACTCGTTCGGCTTTAATTTTCGTGAATCAAGTTGGTCTCGGAGACCTTAAGAGCTACAGTAGGTAGTTAGATGTACCTTCCTTTTTCTACAATAGCCTAAAATGGCAATATCACACTTGGGTTCATTTTGCAAACCAAAAAGTTATTTCGGACAGATAAAACTAGTCAACAGCCCAAAAAACATGGCATAAGACTATAGATGGGCGCGGGCCTCCTTTTTTAATCCAGGCCCGGCCCTGTCCGAACAAGTAATCCAATTTTTAGGACCGGACCGGACATATTTAATATGAGGACAGGCCATGCTTGGACCGGTACTGCAAACAATTATTAACTGCATAAAAATACATAAACAAAATTTTTTTTTTCTTAAATATAAATACTGTGAAGGAGCCCTTCCCTACCTCACCCCCTCGACATGAAACAGTGTCTGTAGTAGAGCCCTGCACGAATCCACATGATTAAAAAAATCACAGTATACTCATGCCCCTTCAATGCGTTTGATCGTTACGAATCATCCCTTCAGTCAGATTCGAATCACCCGAATCACTAAAAAACCGGATCAAAGCACTGCGAATCAATATCAGCAAGATTCGTCGCATGGTTCAAAAATTGATTCAAAACATACTACGAAGAATCTTCCTTTGCATGCGTGCACATGTACAGTATGTATATGTGTACGTCAACGCGTTGACGTACACACACAGGCACAGAAAGAACAACTACAAAAAAACCGACAAATTTGTGTATTGCTTTCTCGTTCTCTCTACCTGTAAATCAAGTGGAGAGTAAAAGAGAGAAAAAACTGAACTGTTCGGATCTGACACAGTAAAAATTATGAATCATGTTTCGTTCGGTCCATTTTGGGGGTGCGATTCGATTCACTCCCAGTTGGTGGATGGACAGACTTAGATACCGAATCACTGTAAATCAGATTCATTTGCCCGTTCATGCAGGGCTCTAGTCTGTAGCAGAGTATACATGTTTGTTTATATTTCCTTACATTTATATTCTTTATTTTTCCATTTTCGTATAATTTCCTTTTGATTATTAGCTTTAAGCGTTACTAGTATATAGCCATTTAATAGGCATTAGTAGGGACTAGAACCAGCCCTAGAACCAGCACCAGAACTAGCAACGGAACCAGCACCAGAGCCAGCCTGGAAAACCCTCGAAAGAACCGCGAGCGAATTCAATTGGATCGGACGAAGCGAATGCCGAATCACTGCGAATCGATTCATTTGCCCGTTCATGCAGGGCTCTAGTCTGTAGCAGAGTATACATGTTTGTTTATATTTCCTTACATTTATATTCTTTATTTTTCCATTTTCGTATAATTTCCTTTTGATTATTAGCTTTAAGCGTTACTAGTATATAGCCATTTAATAGGCATTAGTAGGGACTAGAACCAGCCCTAGAACCAGCACCAGAACTAGCAACGGAACCAGCACCAGAGCCAGCCTGGAAAACCCTCGAAAGAACCGCGAGCGAAGGGAACATACGTGAAGACAAAGAGAGCCAGAAACGAACCTAAGCAAAAGAGAGCCGAAACACCTGCACCCACATCATCGCTGCCGCACGCTTCCCGGTCAGAAGAGCGGGGAGAGCCAAGAAGAGCCGAAACACCTGCACCCACACAACCAAGCTCGGACCGTTGCAGCGCGCTGCTCACGCCGTAGCGCAAGCGCACGCAATAATGAGTAGAGGAGAGACGCACTGACTCAAAGCCGCAAGCGCGAACTCAGGAATTACATTTTACACCCACCCACCCACGGAGCCGAGCTCGAACCGCTGCAGCGCGCTGCTCACGCCGTAGCGCAAGCGCACGCAACGACGAGCAGGAGAGAGGTTTACAGCCTCCCGGGCACAAGAGTGGAGAGAGCCAAGAAAAGCCGAAGCGCCAGAGAGGCTAATGGCAGAGGAAAAAGGGGATTGAGAGCTAAGGAAGGCACGCGCCAAACAGAGGATCGGGACAGAAGCTTTGACTCTCAAACGCGCCGGTCGCCAGCGGAAAAAACCCAAAAACGGAATAAAGTGAAAGTGGAACGAGGAGTAGAGGAACAGGAGCCAAGAGAAGCGGAACAGGAGCCAACAGAAGCGGGACAGGAGAGAAGAAGGATGTACAGTGTACATTGTACATGGAGCAGGATGAAGAGGGCTAAGCTGGTCTCACGTAGGTGAGAAGGAGAAGTGAGATAGGTACGACATTAGGGAATAGGGACATACATGTAAATATGACGATGCTTTAATAGTTTTAATTAAAGTAATAACAGAGATTTTTTATGCGGCTCTAGACTTACAAATTTAAAGGCTTATATCTGTCTCGTGATTTAAAACTGTTCAGGAATTAATTGATCAGTTATGCTTGAGAAATAAAACATGAGTGTTTGGACAACTTTATTAAATTCCGTTCAACAGTTTGAAATCAGTAGTAACTTATTTTATTTAAATTTACCCTCTTTTTAAGAAATCGTTTATGATGTCAAAAGAAAATGTGCTATAAGTATATGCCATATGTTATAAGTGTATAGCCAATAACCGAAAAAATAAAAATTAAAAAACAACATTCTTGTATTTTTTAGTACCGGCCGAGGACATTTGGCGTGGCGTAACTGCAGTCAGCAATGCTGGAAAGAAAAGAGGTCGTGGGAAAGGAAGTGGAAAAAAAGTCGCGAAAGACCTTAATAAAGGACAAACTATAGGACTTGGGAAAAATAATTGCATATGGCCCGGCTTAAATTCTCCAATAATTCGCGGAAATGAGCTCATATATCAGCAAAAACTCTCTGACAACTTAGACAGAGAAAATGGAATTTTTAAGTTGCGCGATTCATTGAGTAACTTTAGAATGGTGAAACTAAATTCAATAGATCGTGGATGGTCTGGAAGTAAAATGCCAGGAAGAAGCATTGGCCCCCCTGATACTGTGGGAGAAGAAGAATTCAGTTCATTTGATACCCGGGTATTGGAAAATAAAATTGTTTTTATTATGAAAGGAAATATGGGAAGGAAGCGTAGATATTCTGTTTTATCCGTTACAGGAAATGGTAATGGGTTGGCAGGGTTTGCAACAGTTAAAGCCCCAGAAGTGCGAACTGCGCTTCGAAAGTCAAAAAATCGAGCAGGCCAAAAACTAATCAATATTAGTCTTTGTGAAAACAGGACCATATACCATGATTTTTTTACTGGTTTTGGAAAGACAAAGATATATTGTTTTAAAAAACCTGAAGGCCATGGATTAATATGCCATCGTGCAATACAAACTATTTGCAAGGTTATAGGGATAAAAGATCTATACGCTAAAATTGAAGGTTCTACAAATCTTCAGCATATAGTTAAAGCTTTTATTATTGGTCTAATGCGACAAAAATCGTATCAAAACATTGCCAATGAAACAAATTTAAATATTGTTGAGCAACGAAATGCAAGGAATGGATATACAGAAATAAAAGCTATTGCGCCAATGTCTTTAATACAAGAAAATAAGCATGCTGTCGACATTATGCATTTTACACTAGGAAATAAAATTGTATTGCAAAAATCAGCCACGTATCCATTTTATGTCAACTCCAAAGGCCATAAATTATTTCAAATTAAGGAAGAACGTTTTCGAAACCAAGCTAATGTAAGACTTCATAAATTGGTAAATTTCTATAGATAATATTTAAATAAATGATGGAATAAAAGGAAACTCGTTCGGCTTTAATTTTCGTGAATCAAGTTGGTCTCGGAGACCTTAAGAGCTACAGTAGGTAGTTAGATGTACCTTCCTTTTTCTACAATAGCCTAAAATGGCAATATCACACTTGGGTTCATTTTGCAAACCAAAAAGTTATTTCGGACAGATAAAACTAGTCAACAGCCCAAAAAACATGGCATAAGACTATAGATGGGCGCGGGCCTCCTTTTTTAATCCAGGCCCGGCCCTGTCCGAACAAGTAATCCAATTTTTAGGACCGGACCGGACATATTTAATATGAGGACAGGCCATGCTTGGACCGGTACTGCAAACAATTATTAACTGCATAAAAATACATAAACAAAATTTTTTTTTTCTTAAATATAAATACTGTGAAGGAGCCCTTCCCTACCTCACCCCCTCGACATGAAACAGTGTCTGTAGTAGAGCCCTGCACGAATCCACATGATTAAAAAAATCACAGTATACTCATGCCCCTTCAATGCGTTTGATCGTTACGAATCATCCCTTCAGTCAGATTCGAATCACCCGAATCACTAAAAAACCGGATCAAAGCACTGCGAATCAATATCAGCAAGATTCGTCGCATGGTTCAAAAATTGATTCAAAACATACTACGAAGAATCTTCCTTTGCATGCGTGCACATGTACAGTATGTATATGTGTACGTCAACGCGTTGACGTACACACACAGGCACAGAAAGAACAACTACAAAAAAACCGACAAATTTGTGTATTGCTTTCTCGTTCTCTCTACCTGTAAATCAAGTGGAGAGTAAAAGAGAGAAAAAACTGAACTGTTCGGATCTGACACAGTAAAAATTATGAATCATGTTTCGTTCGGTCCATTTTGGGGGTGCGATTCGATTCACTGAGGAAGCCGAATCGCTGATTCAATTGGATCGGACGAAGCGAATGCCGAATCACTGCGAATCGATTCATTTGCCCGTTCATGCAGGGCTCTAGTCTGTAGCAGAGTATACATGTTTGTTTATATTTCCTTACTTTTATATTCTTTATTTTTCCATTTTCGTATAATTTCCTTTTGATTATTAGCTTTAAGCGTTACTAGTATATAGCCATTTAATAGGCATTAGTAGGGACTAGAACCAGCCCTAGAACCAGCACCAGAACTAGCAACGGAACCAGCACCAGAGCCAGCCTGGAAAACCCTCGAAAGAACCGCGAGCGAATCTGTTCGGATCTGACACAGTAAAAATTATGAATCATGTTTCGTTCGGTCCATTTTGGGGGTGCGATTCGATTCACTGAGGAAGCCGAATCGCTGATTCAATTGGATCGGACGAAGCGAATGCCGAATCACTGCGAATCGATTCATTTGCCCGTTCATGCAGGGCTCTAGTCTGTAGCAGAGTATACATGTTTGTTTATATTTCCTTACTTTTATATTCTTTATTTTCTTTATTTTCCATTTTCGTATAATTTCCTTTTGATTATTAGCTTTAAGCGTTACTAGTATATAGCCATTTAATAGGCATTAGTAGGGACTAGAACCAGCCCTAGAACCAGCACCAGAACTAGCAACGGAACCAGCACCAGAGCCAGCCTGGAAAACCCTCGAAAGAACCGCGAGCGAAGGGAACATACGTGAAGACAAAGAGAGCCAGAAACGAACCTAAGCAAAAGAGAGCCGAAACACCTGCACCCACATCATCGCTGCCGCACGCTTCCCGGTCAGAAGAGAGGGTCAGAAGAGAGGGCCAAGAAAAGCCGAAGCGCCAGAGAGGCTAATGGCAGAGGAAAAAGGGGATTGAGAGCTAAGGAAGGCACGCGCCAAACAGAGGATCGGGACAGAAGCTTTGACTCTCAAACGCGCCGGTCGCCAGCGGAAAAAACCCAAAAACGGAATAAAGTGAAAGTGGAACGAGGAGTAGAGGAACAGGAGCCAAGAGAAGCGGAACAGGAGCCAACAGAAGCGGGACAGGAGAGAAGAAGGATGTACAGTGTACATTGTACATGGAGCAGGATGAAGAGGGCTAAGCTGGTCTCACGTAGGTGAGAAGGAGAAGTGAGATAGGTACGACATTAGGGAATAGGGACATACATGTAAATATGACGATGCTTTAATAGTTTTAATTAAAGTAATAACAGAGATTTTTTATGCGGCTCTAGACTTACAAATTTAAAGGCTTATATCTGTCTCGTGATTTAAAACTGTTCAGGAATTAATTGATCAGTTATGCTTGAGAAATAAAACATGAGTGTTTGGACAACTTTATTAAATTCCGTTCAACAGTTTGAAATCAGTAGTAACTTATTTTATTTAAATTTACCCTCTTTTTAAGAAATCGTTTATGATGTCAAAAGAAAATGTGCTATAAGTATATGCTATATGTTATAAGTGTATAACCAATAACCGAAAAAATAAAAATTAAAAAACAACATTCTTGTATTTTTTAGTACCGGCCGAGGACATTTGGCGTGGCGTAACTGCAGTCAGCAATGCTGGAAAGAAAAGAGGTCGTGGTAAAGGAAGTGGAAAAAAAGTCGCGAAAGACCTTAATAAAGGACAAACTATAGGACTTGGGAAAAATAATTGCATATGGCCCGGCTTAAATTCTCCAATAATTCGCGGAAATGAGCTCATATATCAGCAAAAACTCTCTGACAACTTAGACAGAGAAAATGGAATTTTTAAGTTGCGCGATTCATTGAGTAACTTTAGAATGGTGAAATTAAATTCAATAGATCGTGGATGGTCTGGAAGTAAAATGCCAGGAAGAAGCATTGGCCCCCCTGATACTGTGGGAGAAGAAGAATTCAGTTCATTTGATACCCGGGTATTGGAAAATAAAATTGTTTTTATTATGAAAGGAAATATGGGAAGGAAGCGTAGATATTCTGTTTTATCCGTTACAGGAAATGGTAATGGGTTGGCAGGGTTTGCAACAGTTAAAGCCCCAGAAGTGCGAACTGCGCTTCGAAAGTCAAAAAATCGAGCAGGCCAAAAACTAATCAATGTGAAAACAGGACCATATACCATGATTTTTTTTACTGGTTTTGGAAAGACAAAGATATATTGTTTTAACCTAAAGGCCATGGATTAATATGCCATCGTGCAATACAAACTATTTGCAAGGTTATAGGGATAAAAGATCTATACGCTAAAATTGAAGGTTCTGCAAATCTTCAGCATATAGTTAAAGCTTTCATTATTGGTCTAATGCGACAAAAATCGTATCAAAACATTGCCAATGAAACAAATTTAAATATTGTTGAGCAACGAAATGCAAGGAATGGATATACAGAAATAAAAGCTATTGCGCCAATGTCTTTAATACAAGAAAATAAGCATGCTGTCGACATTATGCATTTTACACCACGAAATAAAATTGTATTGCAAAAATCAGCCACGTATCCATTTTATGTCAACTCCAAAGGCCATAAATTATTTCAAATTATGGAAGAACGTTTTCGAAACCAAGCTAATGTAAGACTTCATAAATTGGTAAATTTCTATAGATAATATTTAAATAAATGATGGAATAAAAGAAAACTCGTTCGGCTTTAATTTTCGTGAATCAAGTTGGTCTCGGAGACCTTAAGAGCTACAGTAGGTAGTTAGATGTACCTTCCTTTTTCTACAATAGCCTAAAATGGCAATATCACACTTGGGTTCATTTTGCAAACCAAAAAGTTATTTCGGACAGATAAAACTAGTCAACAGCCCAAAAAACATGGCATAAGACTATAGATGGGCGCGGGCCTCCTTTTTTAAGCCAGGCCCGGCCCTGTACGAACAAGTAATCCAATTTTTAGGACCGGACCGGACATATTTAATATGAGGACAGGCCATGCTTGGACCGGTACTGCAAACAATTATTAACTGCATAAAAATACATAAACAAAATTTTTTTTTTCTTAAATATAAATACTGTGAAGGAGCCCTTCCCTACCTCACCCCCTCGACATGAAACAGTGTCTGTAGTAGAGCCCTGCACGAATCCACATGATTAAAAAAATCACAGTATACTCATGCCCCTTCAATGCGTTTGATCGTTACGAATCATCCCTTCAGTCAGATTCGAATCACCCGAATCACTAAAAAACCGGATCAAAGCACTGCGAATCAATATCAGCAAGATTCGTCGCATGGTTCAAAAATTGATTCAAAACATACTACGAAGAATCTTCCTTTGCATGCGTGCACATGTACAGTATGTATATGTGTACGTCAACGCGTTGACGTACACACACAGGCACAGAAAGAACAACTACAAAAAAACCGACAAATTTGTGTATTGCTTTCTCGTTCTCTCTACCTGAAAATCAAGTGGAGAGTAAAAGAGAGAAAAAACTGAACTGTTCGGATCTGACATACGTGAAGACAAAGAGAGCCAGAAACGAACCTAAGCAAAAGAGAGCCGAAACACCTGCACCCACATCATCGCTGCCGCACGCTTCCCGGTCAGAAGAGCGGGGAGAGCCAAGAAGAGCCGAAACACCTGCACCCACACAACCAAGCTCGGACCGTTGCAGCGCGCTGCTCACGCCGTAGCGCAAGCGCACGCAATAATGAGTAGGGGAGAGACGCACTGACTCAAAGCCGCAAGCGCGAACTCAGGAATTACATTTTACACCCACCCACCCACGGAGCCGAGCTCGAACCGCTGCAGCGCGCTGCTCACGCCGTAGCGCAAGCGCACGCAACGACGAGCAGGAGAGAGGTTTACAGCCTCCCGGGCACAAGAGCGGAGAGAGCCAAGAAAAGCCGAAGCGCCAGAGAGGCTAATGGCAGAGGAAAAAGGGGATTGAGAGCTAAGGAAGGCACGCGCCAAGCAGAGGATCGGGACAGAAGCTTTGACTCTCAAACGCGCCGGTCGCCAGCGGAAAAAACCCAAAAACGGAAGAAAAGTGAAAGTGGAACGAGGAGTAGAGGAACAGGAGCCAATAGAAGCGGAACAGGAGCCAACAGAAGCGGGACAGGAGAGAAGAAGGATGTACAGTGTACATTGTACACGGAGCAGGATGAAGAGGGCTAAGATGGTCTCACGTAGTTGAGAAGGAGAAGTGAGATAGGTACGATATTAGGGAATAGGGACACACACACACACTCAAACAGACACTAAGCTAGTAGGCAGGAAATAAAGACAACTATTAAAACCTACACATCGTTTATGTACATGGACAATTGTAGCATTGTTGATTCCGTTCCTCTGCCCCGCTACCCCAGCGTGGAGCTGTAGTCCTCTACCTTCCACGGGGCGTGCCCTATTTCCTATCGACCATGCTGTCTTTCAACGCTACCCATAACTCTGGGCCAGCGCCGCCCTATGCCCCCGCCTATATGCCTCCCCGACCCCGTCTCTATGGTCATCAATACAAATCTTGCTGTACTGAAGGCTGGGCCCTGCACAGACTGAGAGGCTGTACCTCGGCTGGGAAACTTCCTTACAGATGGCGCCCGAGCAGGGACCATCAAGAGATTAGGAGCGGGATCATTAGTGCGGTGCCGAGCGACACAGATAAAAGCAGGTAAACAATAGGGAATCGAGCCAGAACCACGACCAGTGATTCTGCAGACCAGATCATACGAGTTCGCTCACGTACACAGACCAGGGACAGCAGCAGGGGATGAGAAGGTATAGTGCACCAACAGCGCCGACCCCGGTCCACGTATCCCAGTAACGGCTCAACGGAGCACCTCAAACGATGCCAACGGGACATCGAACGTCGCCAACCACTCGATGTGCGACGAGCATGCCGAAACTTCGGAGAAGAAGGACACTTCAGCAGTGCGTGCTCCACAGAAAATATTTTGTTGGGAATGTGGCCGCCGAGGTGTCAGGACGATCCACTGCTGCCGGAAGACCGAGTCGAGAAACGGGTCGGGTCTCCGTTCCAACGGGACACGGACGCACCCAGGATCAGGAGCAATCCACCCGTTAAGAATGGTAGGAGGAAGGATAGCATGGCTGGTCACCATCGATGGGAAAGCGTTCGAAGCTACGCTCGACACTGGAGCCACGCGATCCTTTATCAGTCAGCGAATAGCCGAAGAGATCGGGGCAGCGACGAACAAACGCGAGGTGAGGTCCAGGATGAGCCTGGCAGATGGAGCAAGGAAGGAGATCGCTCAGGCGATAACAGTGAATGTGCGCCTCGACCAGCAGGAAACCCAGGTATCGCTTTTGGTCTTGCCCACAGTGCTGGACGACCTAATCTTCGGCCTTGACTTCTTGTGTGGAGTTCGAGCCAGAATCCACTGCGGACGAGCATATCTGCAGCTGAAGCCATGCCCGGATCCTCCCCAACGACAACCAGAAAACACCATGCTGCCGCACACACGGACAGTAACCTTCGCCAATCCTCTGGTGACCCCAAGTCACCCAGCAGCCCCCCGATTCCCCAGGCAACAACCGAAACTACGCCCCGTACCAAGAAAATCAGCTCCAATAAACAACACAGGAAGACAACAGACCGGCACCCGACCCGGACCGGCACCCGACTACGACCAAGACCACAGAGACGCCAAGGAATATAACCATGGCCAGCGCGGCCCCAGGACCTCGAAAAAAACGGACAGAGACTTTGTCAGCGGCAGCCACACCCAGTGTGCCAAACCAGGAGCCTCATGCCCAGAAACCTTAACGGGTAGGAACTTTGTCAGAGACGGCCAACAACAGCGCGTCAAACCAGGAGTCACCTGCAAAACTACGATCACGGGTAAAGACTTTTGTTAATGTTAAGTTGGATGTATATTCCATGGAGTAGACACGACTGCTTAGCTTGGTGGTTTCATTGAGAATCTTTATTGAATCTTTTCTGGTTCTTATCCTAGTGTACAATTGTTCTTATGTATAACGGAGAGTGAGAGTTCTTCCATGCATTATATGAAAAGAGTCTAATGGAAGTGCATGATCAGCATTAAGGGGCTTTTGAGAGGGAGACCCATCGCTTCAATGTTAGGGCGTTTGGGTTCTGCCTGAGTTCGATTAAATGTCTGATCAGCAGTTTTGGTAGCTGACCGATCTGCGTTCAAGTCTCAGATCGTTGCTGTGCAAAAGAGTGTGTAACATAAACCTTAGTTGTTTATGTCACTGCGTATATGAACGCGCTTATATCTATATATATAAAACAAATTTAATTTTTGTTGGGAATCAATATTAAAAAAGTGAAGTGAATTATAAAACGCGGTATAACAAAAACGCATAAGACTTGGAATAACAAAACGCATCTCAAACAGCTAAGTAATTTTGTCTATGAATGAATGGTTGAAAATTTGAGTTCTGAAATTAATTTCTAGGTGAATTGAAGTGAAGTTAAATTAACAATGCCAAGACCAAGACGATCGAATCTTTCCCGACAAAGCCGTAATGCAAGAAGGATACGAAACACTGCAAATGAAAAGAATGAACAGCGACGCGTTAGTATGGCTCGACTTTGTGCTTCTCAATCATATTGCGTCGACATGTATGTCAAAATAGAAACGAAATGTTTAACTCTCATTAGGTTGAACAAAGCCAAACTACGTTCTGGGGAGTACATCTATTTTTTTTGTTAAGTTTTTTCAAAGCAGTTAATATTGGTACCCCTGTTGAATTCCCAACAAAAGGACGTTTATGATATTTTAATGAAAGCAATAGATGATGAAAATGGTGGTTTATATTTCCTAGATGCCCCTGGTGAAACTGGTAAGACATTCCTCATGTCAGTAGTTTTAGCCACTGCCGTGCGAGATCCAACATAGCGGTTGCAGTTGCTTCTTCTGGAATAGCAGCAACAAGGATGCCGTACGGCTCATTCAGCATTAAAATTAACGTTAAATCTTTAAACTATTGAAGAACCAACGTGTAATATTGCAAAACACTAAGCAATGTCCAAAGTTTTATCGGCGTCAAAAATCATCATCTGGGACGAATGCACAATGGCGCATAAACGTGCATTAGAAGCACTTAACCGAACTTTGAAAAATTCACGCAATGACTCGAGATTTTTTGGAGGAGCAATGATTTTAATGTCTGTCGATTTCCGCCAAATACTGCCAGTAATTCCAAGATCTACGGCTGCCGATGAAATAAACGCTTGCCTCAAATCGTCGAATCTATGGCACTATGTGAAGAAACTGCAGCTGACAACAAACATGAGAGTTATATTGCTTAATGATACATCTGCTGAAGATTTCTCGGAGCAATTGCTGACTATCGGTAATGTTCAAGTACCTGTCGATGAATCGAGCGGATTATCTCATTTCCAAATAATTTCTGTAATTTTGTCTCATCAAAAGACGAACTTATCAACAATATATTTCTAAACATTATTTCTAACTACAAAAATAATGAATGGTTGAGTGAGCGAGCAATTTTAGCGGCTAAGAATAAAGATGTAGATGACCTGAAATACATAATTCAAAATAAGATCATTGGAACAAGGCATTCATTCAAATCTATTGACCGCGTCACAAATGAAGATGAAGCCACCAACTATCCAATCGAATTTTTAAACTCCCTGGATGTGCCTGGCTTACCACCGCACAATTTACGCCTAAAGGTTGACTCCGTAGTAATCATGCTTCGAAACATAAATCAACTAAAACTGTGCAACGGTACGCGTTTGGTGGTTAGAAAATTTATGAACAATGTAATTTACGTGACGATACCAAAAGGAAAATTCAAAGGTGAGGAAGTTCTCATTCTGAGGATCCCGATGATCCCAACCGATATGCCGTTTGAATTTAAAGGACTTCAATTTCCGATCCGACTTGCATTTGCCATGGCCATCAAAAAATCACAAGGCCAATCCTTTAAAGTTTGTGGCTTGAATCTAGAACATCCATGTTTTTCCCATGGTAAATTATATGTGGCATGTTCACGGGTCGGAAGTCCATCTGCGTTGTTTGTTTTTGCGCCTGATGATAAAACAAAAATGTCATGTTTCACAAGGTACTTAAGTGAAGATCAACCTGTTTACTAAAATAAAGAAATAATAATAATGATTAATGTAGGTATTTAATTTTGTTTGCTGTAATTTTTCTAACAAAAAAAATTAATAAATTCCAAAATCTGCCTTTAAGGCGGCACTACACCTCCCTTTTTTAAAAAATAACGTAATATATGAAGTTATTTAAAATAATATTGGAAATTTGTGAACAACAATGTATGTTTATTATTATATTATAAACTTTATATGTATACATATGTATATGTAATTTATTTTTTTCGTATTGTTTTGTTTATATATATATATATATTTTTTTTTTTTTCGATGAACTATTTTTTATGGTAGTTTTTTGTACGTATGCCTATGTCGTGGCTATATTTGTATGTCTATGTCTATGGGTATGTCTTCGCCCCGCCCCCTTCCGCCTTCACAAAGGACGAAAATCTGTGGCATCCACAATTTTAAAGATACGGTAAAACTAAAAAAGCAGCATCGTAGAGAATGACCATATCTATCAGACTGCCGATTCTGAGTCAGATCGGATCTTTATTATAGCCAGAATGAAGAAACTAATTTTCAGTTGCTTCCCCCACCTCCTCTGGCGTTGCTGACGCTATTCATTCTCTGTCTCGCTCGCACACACTCTGCCCTGTGCAATGCGCGAGAATAGTAGAATCTAAATGGTAGATGTAGAACATTTGTTCTAGATGTATTATCTACATTTTACATGTAGATATAGTTAACAAATGTAGAAAAAAAATGTAAAATGTAAAATTTTAAATTTTTTTTTAAATTTCAATCATAAGCTCACAAATTTATATACTGACTGAGTACGGGTATAAAAGTAGAGTCGCGACTAGAAGCGACTCACGTTCCTTCTCGTTTAATGCTGTATTCTGTCGCTCGACCCGCCGCGGGCCAAGGCATTGACGAAGGCGAAAGCAAAGAAAAGGCTAACATAAAGAAGAATGGAAGAAATACCCCGCGCGTCAAAAGCGTCGAAAAAAACTGAACGAGCATTTGCTGCTCATGCAACATCTTGGTATGGTCTTTGCTAAGATATACCTCTATAATTATTTGCATCAGACTTGCTACCTTTCTTATGTATTGTGGAATAATGAAAGATTCCTTCTAGATCGGGGGGAAACATAATTCGTTGTCCACGACCGTTTTTATTTTATTTTATAATTTTAACCTTGTTTTAAATTAGCCAAAAGCGAATAGATTGACCTCAATGCGCGAGGGTCAAACTTTAACCGATTTAAAAATTTTTTGTTTGGCCTCGTTTTCTAATCTCTTTAAGAGACTTTCTTTAACAGAGCCGATTGAAGTTTCAAAAAATTTGTACTTTTGCCCCCCAATAGAATGTGTACATATGTACACGCAAATGTAGACCGAATCTTGGAATCACAGACATTTTACACATCTTATTATCTTATATTCTCGGCCACTATAATGCATAACCACAGCTCGCCAAAAACAGTTAGCCGTTTATCATTGTCCGAAAATAACTGTTATTTACGGACCCTTTGAGCAAAGAGTTAAATAGACATTTTCTTCTAAAACGAGGGCAAAAAAAAATGTTTGAATCAGTTAACGTTTGACTCTGGCGCATCGAGGTGAAAATATTCGCTTTTGGACAAAATTTGGGTAATTGTTTAATTCACAAGTCTGTACTCCTTCAATAAAAAAAACGTTGATAGACCGCGAATGAAAAAAAATGTAAGTGAAATAAGTAACTGGCAATATTTTTGTATGACAAAAACTGAAATTTTTAAAATCCCTTAAAAATTTGTTGTCGGTCTAATATGTTTCGTTTTTAAGGAATTTAAAATTTTCAGTTTCATACTTTTCAGTTCATTTACAAAATTAAGGTTTATTTTCACCTGTACTGTGAAGCGCAAAATTTACTGCTGTTATAGCCAGCTCAGACGAAAAGGGCTCTGTTATGCTTAACAGAGATTTATCGATAGCCCAATCGCTGTTCGGAGCAATTCACTTTTTTTTGGCCTGACTAATTTTGCGTCTCAAATTTTGAAATTGGCTTAAATAAAAATTATTTATAAAAAGAGAACAAGATTAATTGCACTGGTGGTTATCGTGTCAATGCATCAATTAGTCATCTTTTTTTCAATTAAGACTCGTTTTGTTGTATTAAAAAACGTTTAATTTTCATTTCGGTGAGGAATTTGTTGCCGATTTGAAAACCGTCAACTCCAAATTTTTGAAATGCTGCCACAAAAACGAAGATTTCAGGCATGCATTAAGTTCATCGGCTGCAGTAGATTTCGGAATGTTTAGAAGCGTTTGACGGAAATCTCCAGAGAGCTGTCACCGAGTTCTTTGTGACTGTGCACGTTGGCTGCTCAACCGTTAGAATATTTATCGGCAGATTCAAAGCGGAATGTGCAGTTCGACCGCTTTCCAACAATGTGGCAGCAATTCCAGAGGATGCAACCGCCAATACGATTTGAGATCTTGACCGAACTGTTGCCAGAATCAACGCTGTAATGAACCATGGATCCCATGGATCCCATGGTTCGTCACAAACAGACGACGCAGCCAAGCTCTCAAGTGACGAGTTCAACACCCAGCCGTCACAAGCAGACGACGCATCCAAAGCTACTCCCAGGTGCAGATATCAACCACGACGAATTTGAAGATGCAGCACAGTCCGAAAAACGCTGACCCAGATTATATAGCCAACTCCCACCGCAGCAAAACCTAAGTAACCAAAGCTCCCAAATGACAAGATCAACACCCAGCAACAAAACTAAGCACATGCCAAAAGACAGGAGACCTGCTTACGCAATAAGTACCCGAAATAATATTAAATAAATCAATATTCCGAAAAGTACATTCCTTTCCCACGGTACCGGTGCACAGCGATCACCTTACCTGGTGATTGGACACTGTCTGGAGGGCTGATGGTTAGGTAACCCTCGGTTACCGACCAGTCACGCGCTTATCAATAAGCCAGAATTTAAGAATATATATGTCTCTCAGTAACATTAAGAACTTATGGTAGATATCGATCGATGGCTGCCACTTCCCATATAAGGCACTGCCTTGCATGGCAAAAGGGGCAGTCCATCAGCCATAACTCCAGAGACAGTACCTGGGCAGTCGGTCGGCAGTCAACAAACCCAAAGTAAACGCCGCGTAACATAAAATTATACCTAACACGGCCTCGAGAGAAAAATATAGTAAAAACCTAATAATTCAAAATAAAAGTGTTGTTTCTTGGCTAATCGTTCTATTTCAGCATTTGGCAGAGTTGCTGTTATTCCTCTGAAGATCCTCGCGAATTACAAATTTTCTTGTGATTCGGTACTCTGGACTGGACTGAAGCATACCTCAGCCTGGAATAGGAAACTTGAGGAAAACAACCGAAATCAGGAACTTCGTGGAGTAAAGACTTACGACCATCAGAAGACAAATAGAATGGCCAAACTAAAACTCAACAACAATAACGCCAACTCAAAACAAATCCGCGTACGCACGTAGTCCGGACGCGAGAACAATCGCGAAAGTATACGCAGTTCCGAGCCTAAAAGTGCCGTTCAACAGTGACTCAGTGCAAAAACATCAACAGACAATCAACAAATCACCACCATGGAATCTCAAGACAAGGAACAACCAGAGGAGGCTTACCCAGCGGAAGCTTTTCCAGTCCAGGAGTCAGCATTGTCTGGATCCACAGACTTCGACGGGAAGAGCTAGGAAGTCCTCGCTGATGAGTTTGAATTTGGTAATGAAGGAACAGTCAAGGACCGACGAAAGAGATTTGCAAACATAGTCGCCGGGACACTTACGCAAGACGCCTGGGTTCGCCTAGGGGAGTATGAGCGACACTATGCCAAACCAGCCGCACGCTCCAAGTCACCTCTGCCCACTACTTCTGCACCCTCCAGCACTCGATACCAGGAACCCAAGATTGTATTACAAGTCCCCGTAGCCACGGAATACAGCACACCTGCGCCACCAACCATCGTGCCGACAGCCCAGTTTCCGAGGCCTTCAGCTACGGACAATTACCCAGCACCCGTACCGAGAACCGTGCCAGCGACCGATCGACCCATGGAAGGGCACCACTACAACCACGCCGCACCAATGGCAGAACGAATCCGAAAATGGGGAATCCAGTTCGACTGACAGGATGATCCGCTATCTATTGGAACGTGCGCTCTCGTATGGAGTGGACCCAAATCAGCTGCCGCGGGCCATGGCTGAGCTCCACACAGACCGGGCCAGTAATTGGTTCCGCACCAGCCGTCTACAAAGTTTCTCATGGGAAAATTTCCGACAGGAATCCGTAACGTTCTTCTTGCCACCAAGGTATTTTGAACGATTAGAAGACCAGATACGAGCACGCAAACAAGCGGTGGGTGAGTTGTTCAAAGATTTCCTGATCGAGATACGGCTAATCATGCACCACGCTGGCTACGACGCAACCAAGGAACTAAACAGAATTTATGACAATGCCCTACCCGCATACCAAATGTATGTGCGGCGACACGAACTACAAAGCTTGTCACAGCTAACACTGCTGGCCACGGAGCTCGAAAGTATTCAGGAGCGGACCATCCCGATCAGCTTCGCACCCCTTCAGAGCACAACGGGATACACAAGGCCGCCTACGGAGCAGAGGAGCGGAGACTCCAATCGGACACAATTTCATTGTAACTCGGCAGACTCACCAAGGACACAGCCATCAAACCCAGCCAGTACGGCAAATCAAGACGTTGATTATGATTACTACCCCCATCGCCGACCCACGCACAGCCTGTCGCCGGTGTGGCGAAGCCGGCCATGCCGCTTACAACTGTAATAACACAAGTTATACTGGCGCGCATCAGGTTGGATCAAAGAGAGGTTCAAATCCCGCTCCTGGTCCTGCCAAACATGTTGGGACAAGTAATTGTCGGCATGGACTTTCTATGTGCCACCGAAACAACGATCCAATTCGGCACCACGCTGCTACAGCTACGAGATCGCCGTCCCATGCCCACTGAACCCGTGCTTACTTCCATCCACGTACAAGACGCCGAGCCCCGAAATAAGAAACCCTAACAAATCACAACGGACCTACGTCCACAACCTATCACAACGATTTTGGCACCCAGCAGAGCAATCATGACACCCATACCAACCACAGCAAACACACGTCCACGACCTGTCACAACGAATTCGGCAACAAATATCGCAACGAAGAACAAGACACCCAGCCCAGCCCCAGCAATGACAATGCACCGGCCCACAACGGAGAACACGAATCCGGGACCAACTTCAATAAATAGCAACCAAGCAATCGGGAAAAAGAGTCCCACGGTCACTACGGAGCAACCGCGTCCTATGCAAACAGGGAACACACATCCCAAAGAAGCTACGAAAATCTCACACACGATACAAGCATTAACTCGCTGGAACCCGACGCTCGACACAGGAAGCCCAGGTCCAAGACAAGCAACAAAGCAAGCAAGCACAAGGGCCTCAACGGAAAATTTGAACACAAGGACGCCCTCAGAGCCGACCACCAGCACGGAACAAGGACAACGACAGCAACAATCCGGCAGCCCAGCAATACGGGAAACAGCCACGCTGGTCAGGGCCAACAATCGAACTAATATCCACAGCGCCTCTCTGCCAGAACCCGGAAACCAAGACGATGACTCTGGCAAAAGAGCGAGCAGTCGGCTTCCGCTAGGCGCCTGTATAATTAAACATTTTTTATAACGTTTCGAATCGATTTTTTAAAATTGATTTTGGAAATATGTGCCAAAAGACAGGAGAACGGCTTACCCAATAAGTACCCGAAATAATATTAAATTAAGCAATATTCCGAAAAGTACATTCCGTTCCCACGGTACCGGTGCACAGCGATCACCTTACCTGGAGATTGGACACTGTCTGGAAAGCTGATGGTTAGGTAACCCTCTGTTACCGACAAATCACGCGCTTACCAGTAAGTCAGAATTCAAGAATATATACGACTCTCAGTAACATTAAGAACTTATGTAAGATATCTGCGGGGACAAGCGATGGCTGCCACTATCCATAAAAGGCACTGCCTTGCTTGGCGAAAAGGGCAGTCCATCAGCCAGAACTCCAGAGACAGGATCTGGGCAGTCAGCGACCAGCGCGTAACATACCACATCCTAATCCGGCATAGAAAGAAATATAATAAAGAAACATTATAACTCATATCAAATTACAAATCGTCTTGTGATTCGGAACCCTGGACAGGACTGAAGCATACCTCAGACTGGAAAAGGACCTCACAAGTGGTGCCCGAGCAGGGACTTTAAAAGATTTTTTAACGAAACTTGAAGAAAACAACCGAAATAAGGAACTTCGTGGAGTAAAGACCCACGGCCATCAGACGACAAAGAGAATAGCCAAACTAAAACTCTCCCATAATAGCGCCAACTCAATAACAAATCCGCGTACGTACGTAATCCGGGCGCGAAAAGAATCGCGAAAGTATACGCAGTGCCGATCCTAAAAGTGCCGTATCCCAGTGACTCAGTGCAAAAACATCAATAGACAATCAACTGGTGATTTGTTGGAATATCAAGGCGAGGAACAACAAGAGGAGGGTTACCCTGCGGGAAGCTTTTCCAATCCAGGAGTCAGCACCTGCTGGATCCACAAGCCTTGACGGGACGAGCTAGAAGCCCTCGCTGAGGAGTTTGGTCGCCGGGCCACTTGCGCAAGACGCCTCGGTTCGCCTAGTAGAGTTTGAGCGACAGTATGCCAGACCAGCCTCACGCTCAAAGTCACCTGTGCCCACTACTCCTGGACCCTCCAGCACTCGATACCAGGAACCCAAGATTGGATTACAAGTCCCCGTAGCCACGGAATACAGCACGCCTGCGACACCAACCATTGTAACGACAGCCCAGTTTCCGAGGCCTACAGCTACGGACAATTACCCAGCGTACGTACCGAGAATACCGCCAGCAACCGACCGAGCCATGGAAGGGCACCACTACAACCAGGCTGCACCAATGGCGGAACGTATCCGTAAATGGAGAATCAAGTTCGACGACAAAGAGAATAGCCAAACTAAAACTCTCCCATAATAGCGCCAACTCAATAACAAATCCGCGTACGTACGTAATCCGGGCGCGAAAAGAATCGCGAAAGTATACGCAGTGCCGATCCTAAAAGTGCCGTATCCCAGTGACTCAGTGCAAAAACATCAATAGACAATCAACAAATCACCACCATGGAATATCAAGGCGAGGAACAACAAGAGGAGGGTTACCCTGCGGGAAGCTTTTCCAATCCAGGAGTCAGCACCTGCTGGATCCACAAGCCTTGACGGGACGAGCTAGAAGCCCTCGCTGAGGAGTTTGGTCGCCGGGCCACTTGCGCAAGACGCCTCGGTTCGCAGGATGACCCGCTATCGTTTATAGAACTGCTCGAGGAACGTGCGCTCTCGTATGGAGTGGACTCAAATCAGCTGCCGCGGGCCATGGCCGAACTCCTCACGGACCGGGCCAGTCGTTGTTTCCACACCAGCCGCGTACAAAGTTCCCCATGAGAAAATTTCCGACAGGAATTCTTGCCACCAAGGTATTTTGAACAATTGGCAGACCAAATCCGAACCCGCAAGCAATGGTGGGGGAACTTTCAAGGTTTATCTTATCGAGATACGGCTACTTATGCACCACGCTGGGTACGACGCAACAAAGGAACTAAACAGGATCTTCGACGACGCCCTGCCCGCATACCAGATGTACGTGCGCCGACATGAGCTGCAAAGTTTGTCACAGTTAACACTGCTGGCCACGGAGCTCGAGAGCATCCAAGGACGGACCACGCGTCCCCAACTGACACGGGATCATATGGAAACGACGCCTCCTCTGACCCGCGACTAAAGAATTACCTACACGTGAACAACGGCCGGATAGTGGCGAGGATGACCATAGGCGGACACACAACGGAAGCCACAATCGACACCGGAGCATCCCGAAGCTTTATCAGTGCAAACCTCGCCGAAAACTAGACAACAGCACCAACCTGCAAGATGCATACGTCCGCATCCGCCTGGCCGATGGCTCGGTCAGAGAGATCACACAAGTTCTACTGGCGCACATCAAGTTGGATCTACGAGAGGTTCAAATCCCGCTCCTGGTCCTGCCAAACATGTTGGGACAAGTAATTGTCGGCATGGACTTTCTATGTGCCACCGAAACGATGATCCAATGCGGCACCACGCTGCTACAGCTACGAGATCGCCGTCCCATGCCCACTGAACCCGTGCTTACTTCCATCCACGTACAAGACGCCGAGCCCCGAAATAAGAAACCCTAACAAATCACAACGGACCTACGTCCACAACCTATCACAACGATTTTGGCACCCAGCAGAGCAATCATGACACCCATACCAACCACAGCAAACACACGTCCACGACCTGTCACAACGAATTCGGCAACAAATATCGCAACGAAGAACAAGACACCCAGCCCAGCCCCAGCAATGACAATGCACCGGCCCACAACGGAGAACACGAATCCGGGACCAACTTCAATAAATAGCAACCAAGCAATCGGGAAAAAGAGTCCCACGGTCACTACGGAGCAACCGCGTCCTATGCAAACAGGGAACACACATCCCAAAGAAGCTACGAAAATCTCACACACGATACAAGCATTAACTCGCTGGAACCCGACGCTCGACACAGGAAGCCCAGGTCCAAGACAAGCAACAAAGCAAGCAAGCACAAGGGCCTCAACGGAAAATTTGAACACAAGGACGCCCTCAGAGCCGACCACCAGCACGGAACAAGGACAACGACAGCAACAATCCGGCATCCCAGCAACACGGGAAACAGCTACGCTGATCGGGGCCAACAATCGAACTAATATCCACAGTGCCTCTCTGCCAGGACCCGGAAACCAGGACGATGACCCCCTGAAACACCGACCGCAGCCCGGTCGTGACCAGGGCCGGCGCCACCCAGTTCCTCGCCAACACAATGGAGTACCTTCCGCGTACCGACATGACCACTAGCGCCATGCACCGAGCCATGCCTAGAGCCATGTCCGAGATCTTCGGCGCCCACACAAGTCGTTGTTCCAACACCAGAGGCGTCGTTGAGACCAGCCAGTTCATGCACCAGTCTGGAGACAATGCAACCCAAGTATTGCATCAGAGACACGAAATTTCTCCACCCATAACCAACAACACCCCGATCATCGCCCACAAAAGCGAGTACCACCGGCGAATCGAACCGCCCAGCGCATTCGATACAACCATCCTGCCGAAAGACCCGAATCAAACTTTTCTCTTTCGTAGTGACCAGACGTGTTTTTTTTGCGCTCCGCATTTTCCTTTTATTTTGCTTAAACAGCCGGTGTTTTATTCTAAAATTAATTTCAAATTAACTCCCTTACTATCTCTTATTTAAACTCAATCTTTAACCGCGGGTGCATGCTTTATAATTGTGTAAAAACACAACTTATTTAATTAATTTTTGTGCGTCGGTTAATCGTGTGTTTGTGTTGTTGCTTTTCGTAAGTACTCTCATTACATTTTAGCCGCTCTTTGTCGTAGTTCTATCACTCTCTTTCTATCACCTAAATCCCAATAACTGTTCTTTCTCTCTCGCTCTTTCTGTTTCGTTGCGCTCTCAGTTATAAGCTGTTGCTGCAACCCTCCTCTCTCCTCTCAGTTTTTTCCGTTTTTGCTTTAAGCATAGCTTTAAGCATTTACCGTGCACATTGGTCTGATTGCTATTTGTTTTGAACTTTTTTTCTCGATAAAAAAAAATTAAAAGACATCAACATGGATTTTGCTGTTGTCTGTGCCAAAAAAACCTGCAAGAAGCAGATTACCCATGACCAGCCCAATATCCCTTGCTGGCTTTGCGAAAGCGTAGTGCACGCAAAATGTGTAGGGATCACGGGCCGTGTAGAGAGCCATTTCCCAAAACAATGGCCTGCACTATAGTTGTGAGGAATGCCGTGCTGTGGAAACGAGATGCGATCGTTCATGAGGCAGACGCGGGTGGCTTCAAGAGCGATCGTGGGCTTTAAAAAGCAATACGATCGGCTTGGCCATGGAACTCAGTTCAGCAGTTGCAGCTGCTGGCTGAGTCTCAGCGCAAAAGTCCACTCGCGGGACTTGCAAGTGCCGACTGCCTCTCGTCCGCCGGCATCGAAAACTAACTCCGCCACTCCGTCAGCAGTTGATACGTTTGTCACTCCAAGGGCAACGATCGCTGCTGGTGAAGCAGATTCGGGACCCGAATGCATCACTTCGGAGGATGCAGGTAGATATGTCTGTAGCGTCCGTGTCTGTCGAGTCCGAACCCAACTCCATAACTATCATCAGTCTCGCCACCACAATAGACGTCCCGGACCACCGGATATTGCCATCACAGGTCCCAGACCTGTGGTTCGCTGGTGGGAGCCCACCAAACGGCAAATTTTTGTATCGCGGCTTGCCCCTGACCTTACATCTAACGATGTAACTGCTTTTATTCAAAGCAAAAGAAAAGCCGATGGCTTAAAGGTGGAGAAGTTTAATTTCTCTTATGCCAGGGAGATAGCTTCCTTCAAAATAAGCGTCTCCTCGACTCATTTCGCCACCATTTGCTCTGCCAACTTTTGGCCGGAGCATTTGGTGGTGAAAGAATACAAGGCTAAGAAGAAGAATAGGCCCCCCATAACTCTTCCTAGTGCTCAGACCAGTGCGCCATCTCTATCTCCACCCTCATCTTCCCGCTCTACTTCTACTTCTACCCATCCAAAAAACTAACTTCCTCTCTTTTAGTTACCTACCAGAATGCCAGAGGCTTGCGTAGTAAGCTCAGCACTCTTTTTCTTGAGAGTCTCGCATTCTCGTCCCACGTTATTGTGTTTACCGAGACCTGGCTAAAGCCGGACATCCTTAGTTCCGAAGTTTTGGCAGGTCGGTACACAATCTTTAGAAATGACCGTTCGTCTCGACGTGGAGGAGGGGTCCTCATTGCAGTGGACTCAATCTTTACGTCGGAACATTTCATAGTCCAGGCTCAACAAGACCTGGAATTCCTGTGCGTAAAACTGATTCTCCCAGGCTTTTCCATTTTCATTACTTGCTCGTATATTCCACCTTCCTCGGATACCTTAATATACGAGCATCACTTGTCCGCTTTAAAAACTGTTTCTTCCTCGCTATCAGATAAAGACCATATGATAGTTCTTGGCGATTTCAATTTGCCAGGTACTGTTTGGGCTTCGGTTAACGAGTCTAATAACCTTGTGCCCATGTCACGACATGACTTTATTGACGGCTTGTTGGACCTATCCCTGTCTCAAGTCAACCATGTGAAAAATTCCTTGGGTCGATTGCTTGATCTGTGCTTTGTCTCAGATCCGACCATAGCGTTGCTAACCCGAGCCCTTCCGCTCACTATACCTGAAGACTCCTACCATCCTACATTCGAAGTGTCGGTTGATATTGGGCCTACTGTATTGGATCGAACGGGTAGGCTGTCTGAACGTGTCCGTTGCTTTCGCAAAGCCGAGTTTACGAAGCTTAATAACCTCATTAGGGATTTTGATTGGTCCGCTCTGTACGTGTGCACTGACGTTATGAAAGGCACAAACATATTTTACAATGTACTCGATACACTTTTTGATTCTTGTGTCCCACTTTCTTGTCCGATTAGATCTGGGAAGCCTCCTTGGTTTACCAAAGAGTTATCCAGTCTAAAAAACTTAAAATCAAGACTATATAAAAAATTTCAAGAAGTTGGTTCTCCGACTTCTCTCTCTCGCTATGTATTAGCTCGGTCAAAGTTCTCCGTTCTTAATGCTCAATGCTATAAAAATTACCTATCTCGATGCAGGATACGCTTTTCACAGGACCCTAAACAGTTTTACAGCTTCGTAAATAGTAAGCGTAGAACGTCCGCACATCCATCCTCGCTATCATTTCTAAATATGACGGCAAACAATGATCAGGCAATCGCCGATCTTTTCGCCCAATTTTTCCAAACAACCTATTCCCATGACAGCTACTCTGGTCAGCCGTATCCATACAGTTTACCAAGGTCGAATGGCATTTTCAGCCCCTTGTTAAATGAAAGTTCACTGCTTCATGATCTTCGACTAGTTAAGCCGGTGTTTTCACCAGGTCCTGACGGAGTTCCCGGCTGTGTACTCAGGTACTGTGCCGACGCTCTGTGTGGACCCCTGCTTAAACTATTCACCCTATCCATTAATTCTTCATGCTTCCCCCGATCTGGAAGGAATCTTTTATTATTCCTCTCCATAAGAAAGGTAGCAAGTCTGATGCTAATAATTATAGAGGTATATCTAAGTTATCCGCTATTCCTAAAATGTTTGAAAAAATTTTAACTCCGCATTTGCAACATCTCTGCAAATCACTTATATCTCCATCTCAGCACGGATTTATAAAGCGACGATCAACAACCACAAATTTATTAGAGTTTACCTCTTTTATCATTAAAGGCTTCCAATGTAACTTTCAGACGGATGTTATCTACACTGATTTCAGTAAAGCATTCGACTCTGTAAACCACTCCCTTCTAGCACTAAAACTTGACCTTTTAGGGTTTCCACCTAATCTTTTGAGATGGATTTCTAGCTATCTTCGTTCAAGGTCTCAAAGAGTCCTCTTCAAAAACTCCTTCTCTTCACCTGTTAAGGTTACTTCTGGAGTACCACAGGGCAGCCATCTAGGCCCCCTACTTTTCACACTCTTTATTAATGACCTGCCTTCAGTATTAACAAATTCTCGAGTACTCATGTATGCGGATGATGTTAAACTCTGTGTCCAGTACATTTCATTTCACTCTCGCTTGCAATCCGATCTCAATAACTTTCAGTCATGGTATTGTGCAAATATGTTACACCTAAATGCCTCGAAATGCAAAGTTATGACATTTCATCGGTCCAGCCCCATGTTAGCTCCTTACACCCTTTGCGGTGGTTCTCTTGAGAGAATTACATTGGTTGATGATCTTGGTGTTAAACTTGACCCCAAGTTAAAGTTTTCTGAACACATTTCCACCATGGTAAATAAGGCCATGGGCGTGCTTGGGTTTATAAAAAGGTGGTCAAAGGAGTTTGACGATCCCTACATAACGAAGACTCTCTATACCTCGCTTGTTCGTCCGATTTTAGAGTACGGCTCTTGTGTATGGTGCCCCCAGTACAAAGTACACCAGGACCGTATAGAATCAGTCCAGAAAAACTTTTTACTTTTTGCTCTGCGTGGCCTCAACTGGGATGCAGGTGTGAGACTGCCATCTTACCCTCTTCGGCTTGGTGTCGCATGGGCCACTTGATGGTGCAGTCATTGCATATCAACGTCCAGACAAAAAAAATATTTCGGAAAAGCAAAAATGTAGTTTTTTTAAATTCAAGTCAAAGTTGAAAAACAAAGAAAAATTTAGATGCTTTGGAAAGTACGTTTTTCTATAGAACTCTCTGTGCAACAGAGCAGTTTTTCATTGAATATTGATAAAAATGAATACACCTAGTAAATGATACCAAAAACAAAATGATACCTCACACAGTTCAATTTTTATTCTACCTGAAAGATGCAGTATGTCACTAAAAGTTGAATAAATAGTTGCAGACGGAAATAATTTTCAACTTGGATTGCTCATATCTCCTAAACTAAAAGTCCGATTCTTTTTAAACTTTTTTTTTGAAAGCTTTGGAAAATACTCTATCGAATTCGTGTATTGGATTTATCCAAAGCGTTCAAAAAGTGCATTGACTTTTGCCACCTCTTTGCGGCTGAGGCACCACTGTGCGTCGTCTGTTTGTGACGAACCATGGGATCCATGGTTCGTTACACCCCCTTTCTTCCGGGAGGTGGTGGAGATGTGGAGGAATTTCCCATACAAAATCAAACACACATTTTTGGACAAGATTTGAGATTTTTTTGATTAATTTTGAATTCTTGAGGAACCTATTGATTGAAAAGTACAAATTCGTTTGCGAAAATCATGCCACATACTCTGGCTATCATTTTAAAAAACAGCATGCAGTTTGGTGAACGCGTTGCGGAGATAGCCGCTTACACACAGTGTTTTTTCTACAAATTTATAGTATAAAAATATGAATATGACGAAACATGAATCAGCAGACTATGGCTATTGTCCCGACCCAAAGGGACTAATTTATTGGCTCATGTTGCCGCTATGGTCCAGCTAACAGCCAAGTTGTAGTCAGGAAATGGCCTATAGCCTATTAAAATATAATTAAATTAATTTAAGTTATTTGTTAACATAGATTTTACATAATAGAACTAGTGTCCAAGGAGAACAATTGGAACGAGAAGGAACGTGAGTCGCTTCTAGTCGCGACTCTACTCCTATACCCGTACTCAGTCATTATATAAATTTAAATGGAAATTTTAAAATTTTAAATTTTACATTTTTTGCTACATCTGTTAACTACATCTACATCTAAAATGTAGATTATACATGTAGAACAAATTTTGTACATATACCATTTAGAATTTACATCTCCTCCGCGAGAGGGCGCTCGCGCACTGCCCAGGGCAGAGTGTGTAGAGCGAGAAAGAGAAAAAGTAGCAACGACAGAGGAGGTGGGAGAAGCAACTGAAAATGAATTTCTTCATTCTGGCTATAATAATGCGATCTTTACCAGATTTGGCAATCTGGTAGATATGATCATTTTCTACGATACTGCGTTTTTAGTTTTATAGTATCTTCAAAATTGTGGATGCCAAAGATTTTCGTCCTTTGTGTAGGCGGAGGGAGCGTGGCACAAGTTGGAAAGAAACTTGATTCAGTGTGATATCACATGAGTCTGGAAACAAAATTTGGTTGCTCTAGCTTTTATAGTCTCTGAGAACGAGGCGTCAAACAAGATGGACAGACAGACATGGCGACTCGGCTATTGATACTGATCAAGAATATATATACTTTATGGGATCGGAAAATGTTCCTTCTCTGCGTTACACACACTCTTTTTGAGTTCGGGTATAAAAAGGTATTGTAGTTACGGAAAAGGCTACGGAAAGATTCATGGTCAAAGTAATTATAAAGACAGAGTTGAGGATGAAGCGGAAAGTAACGCCTAGTCGGGCGGGAAGGAACAGAGATGCTAATAAGGCTAATGAGGTCAGTGGAATCAACCTCACCAGCGAGAAGTTTGTAAAGAAAAATAACTCCGGGGCAGATACTGCGGCTTTCGACAGAGCGGAGCCGGAGCCGACTCTCATAAGAAGGAAGATGTCTAGACTCAAGAGGGATCCCAATTAATAGCACGAATTGCGAAACGGAGAACGGACTCAATCATATACTGATATTTTTGGTAATGCGAAGAACAGACGCAGGAACCAAATTCAAGAATAGGCCGCACAAGGGATACATATAGAAGTTTAGTGGTATAAGGGTCGGTGAACTCCTTATAAAGCCCAGGAATTCTCTGTCTTTATTCGAAATAGCAGATATGTGGGTGTTAAAACATTGATTGTCCAGGTGATTTTTACCTACCAAATATTTCTTGGTCTCCTTCTGTAGACTCTAACCTGCTGTTCCCAAATTTGTTTAGCATGATTTCGTAGATACGTTGCCCGATGCATCGTTAGGTCAGGAAAATACTATATGCAATAATATGGGTTGGCGTAGGTTTTTACATCGAGTACCCTGGTCTGCAGAGGATCTCCTCTATCCGTCCCTGAGGACCCTATCACCCCACACTTCAAATTTACGTTCAGGTTGCCATCCTCCAGTCCCATAAAATCTCTCATTAATCAGCTTAAATCTTGCACTATCTCGGATTGATTGGTCATTCCTCCATGACATTTATGAAAATGAACCAACATCTTTAATACATTTGTACCTTTACTTACTTTGGTTCACTCCGCGTTTGATAAACTTTGAGGTCCTATTCCAGGCTGAGGTATGCATGTGCTGCGTCTTCGAATCCGTTGTTGTTGATATCTGCACCTGGGAGCAGCGTTGGCTGCGTCGTCTGCATGTGTCGGCTGGATGTTGAACTCGTCATTTGAGAGCTTGGCTGCGTCGCACAGTGGGGCCTCAGCCGCAAAGAGGTGGCAAAAGTCGATGCATTTTTTGAACGCTTTGGATAAATCCAATACACGAATTCGATAGAGTATTTTCCAAAGCTTTCAAAAATAAAGTTTAAAAAGAATCTGACTTTTAGTTTAGGAGATATGAGCAATCAAAGTTGAAAATTATTTCCGCGTGCAACAATTTATTCAACTTTTATTGACATACTGCATCTTTCAGGTAGAATAAAAATTGAACTGTGTGAGGTATCATTTTGTTTTTGGTATCATTTACTAGGTGTATTCATTTTTATCAATATTCAATGAAAAACTGATTTGTTGCACAGACAGTTCTAGAGAAAAACGTACTTTCCAAACCATATAAATTTGTCTTTGTTTTTCAACTTTGACTTGAATTAAAAAAAGTACATTTTTGCTTTTCCTAAATATTTTGTATACGGGATCTTTGCATATTTCTTTACCTAAATCAAAGGTCCATACGTACGATTTTGGGTTTTGTGGCTTCTGCATCAATAACAGTGACGCACCTCGCACGAAAAACGGCCAAAAATGGACTGTCGCAGCTCAAATTCCCATACAAAATCCAAATTTTGACGTTTTTCGTGCGAGGTAGCGTCACTGTTATCGATGTAGAAGCCACAAAACCCAAAAGTGCACGTATGGACCTTTGATTTAGGTAAAGAAATATGCAAAGAGCCCGTATACAAAATATTTCGAAAAAGCAAAAATTTACTTTTTTTTAAATTCAGGTCAAAGTTGAAAAACAAAAAAAAATCAAGTACTAATGTACTAATGAAACTATATACTCAGGTACACTCAATAATTTAACCATTTTTAAGTTTTCGCCATCTAAATTATGTTGTTGGCTATTAATCCATTTGAAGGTAGGTCTTTTTAACTTCGACCTACCTTTTTCAAAAGTTTTTTTAGCATTGCGTATGCAGAATGGCCGTTATATTTGACCTGAATTTGACGAAGTTTTTTAACCTGCTTTTTATTTTGCCAAAGGGTTGTATATGCAAATGTATATATATTGCAGTCCTTTTTTTGATGATTCCTTAATTGAAGAGGAAAATTTGGAATATGGCATTTCCCCATTGCATGCCAGAATAAGATGTATGGAGTTTATTTTAAAACTTGCATATACCATCCCGCGAACGGAAGAATCTTTTGACGATAGCATGCCAGCCAACGAGAGACATAAACACAGGAAAAAAATGATTCAAGACGAATTCTTTTCGAAACTTGGACTGAGGGTCGACTGCCCCAAATATGGATACGGGAACACAAACGATGGAAACTCATCCCGGAAATTCTTTAAGGAACACGAAATTACAGCAAAAATAACTGGAGTGGATGAAGGCATTATCCAAAGATTGGCTGTAATTTTGAATATTTTAAACTGCAAGGACAAAATTAACACCCGCAAATTTGGCGAACATGCCTCGAAGATTGCAGAGTTGTTATTTGAAAAGTATCCAGAAAAGAAGCTTACTCCAACGCTTCATAAAATTTTGGCACACGGTCAGAGGAGGCCCAGGAAACGAGAAACAAGGATTACAAGAAATTCAGGTACATGAATACTTGTAAAATATCACGAACAAGGCAAAACCAGGATCTTTTCAACATGTTGGCAGCCTCTTCAGATCCATTTATTTCATCTATTAGACATGTGAAATCCAAAAAGAATTAGAAAGTATTTATTCTTCAGAAATGTTAAGATTATTGGATATTCCTAACGATACATCGGAAATAGATGCATGTTTTATAGTAACCCAAAAATAAGAACAATTAAAAAATTTTTTTTCTTTTTTGTAAATTCTGTTTAAGTTAAAATTTAAATGTAAAATAACTTTTAATAGTGTAATAGGCCATTAAAAATTCTTTATCGATCCGAAAAACTTGGAATTTATCATTTTGCATAGGAAAATATGCACTGGTAACAAAGTTCAACTTTCGCTATTTATTGTAAAGCTTCTAGATATTGTAGCACCATGTTCTCTTGCAGACTAAATTCTGAAAGTTTTTTCTTTTAAGCGCAATTTATTTCATGAAGATATCTTGATTCGTTCGGAAGTTATTAATTTAGCAAGCTGAAATGGCCAAAGGCCCCACTGTGCGTCGTCTGTTTGTGACGAACCATGGGAGCCATGGTTCGTTACAAAACCTTCGAAATGTTAATATCCTTTTCACACTGGGCGCGTTTCCTATCTGTATTGGAATAGACGCAATGAAGCAGAAGAGGCAGACGTGCGTCTTGAGAACTGCAGATTTGGGTGCTTAATGACAAGGAAAGTAACCAAATTTTGCGAAATCAACAGAATTATGCAAGACGACAAGCAAATCGTCGAAAGAGGATTGATTCTTATATATTTTTATTATTTTCAGACATTTCTTTGTAGAGTTTGTGGGAGTTCTTCTTCAAATCATGAAATCCATAGAAGTTATTCTCCAGCAGTATCTTAATGGCCCCAGGGGTAACAAAAATGTCGTATGATAATCAAACAATCACTTAAAAGTATTTTATTTAAGGAGTTTATGGCTATTTTTACCTTTTCGCACAACCATAACTTTTATGCGCCAAAATCTGATTTTTGATCTACAAGTTTTTGTTGTTATTTGTGGTGATAGTTTCGCTGATAGGCAGAAAATTACAAAAATGTGCTTTAAAGCGCAAAAGCAATCGAATATGTCGAATAGACGCACATGCAGCAGAGAGCGACTTTTTGCCACCACTAGGGCCCTATGCTGCGTCTCCGGCAAGACGAAAATAAACATGACCCAACCACAGTCTGAACAGCCTATAAATCTCGTTTGCATGAGAAGTTCAAAATATCTTGTTCGCAATTGGATTTTTCGAAGTATTCAATCGCAAAAAGTAAATTTTCTTTAGTAGATAGAACAAGTTCTTGTCTAAATGTAAGCTTAACTTCAAACGTAATCCGAAACTATTTTTTAGGTTTTTTAACTCTTCTTAATTTATTTTGCCTTCAATGACAGTCACGCTGATAACAATTGCGACATTGCTGATCTTTTCGCTTAATTGGGTCATGGGGGGGACAACTTTGACGAGGAGGAGATATTAGACTGGACATTTGTTTTGAAAACACTAAAGCGTGGTAATTTGTTACAGCTTTTACTAAATCAATGGCTTAAATACAAATCATTCATGTCCACCAATATGTTTTGCTGCTGAATCACATGCACAACCATTGCAATATATATATATTTTAATTATAAACGTTAGCAAATTTTATGCTCATCATATATTTTCCATGGATGGTAAATGGTGCCAGTGTGAATCGGTGTTTCACATCTTTTAAAATTTCCTACCATTCCCCCGGAATTGAATCAGTGTGCATAGATTTGATATCATGAGTCACACAATTTTTTCGTTCACCTCTAGTGTCCCGAATTCGATGTTGAATTGTAAGGTTTCTTGACTTCACTGTTTCTCCTATTAAACCGCATTACTTATTATGCAGAACTCATTCGGTAATGGTTGGCGGTTAACCTTTATAAAATAAAGAACTTTTTGACATATACGACGACGCCTTTAACAACGACGTGAGTATCGTATCCATAAAACTCTTTGTTATATGAAGAAAACAACCAGAATGTAAAAAAATGTGTAATTTTCGTATTAGCAACATGCGTATGACGTTGGATTATGTCTATGTATTCTTATACACAGGCATAAATCTTCATACATACACTGATTTATTTCATGCGGCATTAAATCTTCCGTCTTAAATGTACTAATATACATAAACATGTATTCACACCTATACTTTTTCAAGCATTAAACACAAGTTCTTTTTGATTGAAGAATTTTAATATACATATGTATTGTTAATACTTCAGATGAAACAAATACAAAAATGCGGCTTAAATTCTTATTTTTCTGTCAATTTGGTACTTTTGTCACATGCATGTAAATCTGCATATGTACCCATGTATATAGTGTGTTAAGTGTTAAGATACATATCTACCCATTACTTTTTTCTCAAAAAAACAAATGTGTTATTAATAAATATATCTTTTATTTTTCATCATATGTTAGAACAACATTCATCGTGTAAGGAACGTAGTCGGGGTGCAAAGTCAATTAGCCCACTTCTCAAAATTACTCTTGCAACCGACGAGCGTATTTCTGGATTGCAGAAACATCAATAAACCATCAACGAAGCCGCCAAACTTAAATTACAAAAAATTTTATACATTTGGGTACGTTGTTTAAGAATAAGAATATTTGTAATTTGATACCAATTCCTCCATCAAAGTGCCGATTTAGAGTAGTATATTAGATTAAAAACAATTGTTATAATGCACGGGCAGTTCTATTCACGTATGTGCGTTCTAGACATAATTATACTTTGTATTTTTGACACTCCCATTTCCATTGAAAATTTAGTGAGAGCGTCCGGCTCCTAGTCATCAGAAAACTTTGTATTGCCATCAATTTATTACTTTAGAAAAATTAACTAGAAACTAAAAATTTTTATTCGAAGTCAAGAAATCCCTACGGGTCCAAACGATGACCCGTTTACCAAGTCCGGCAATCGGTCGAAAAACCGTTTCTTTTTATTATATTTGCATCAACAAGATAAAAGTGGCTCGGGGCGGGAGTGTCTGTCCCGCTGGGAAATACTTTTCTTTAATCTGAAAACAGTGATGTTTGCGATACTTGGACATAAAAATATTATCTATGATTAGTTTACTGTGTTCTTATATCTTCAAATATTTCCAGATTTGAAGGGCGTGGGGAAAATTTTAAATTCTCTGATATAACTAGTCTCCACACTTAAGCTCTCATAGTGTCGAAAATGGCTATAGCAACTAAAAATATAAATGTATGTATGCATATACTTTATGTATAGACTATAGACTATTCAAGACTGCCTAATAATTCGTTATTCTAACGAATTAACAGTTAGTCTTGCATCACACATTTTTTTATGAAAGTGAAAACCGGAGCCTACCTGATTGTCTACATTTTCGCAGTGAATTTCACTTTTTCAATGTGAACATCAAATATGTTGCATTTAAAAATATTGAATATTATGAACTAGTGAATTATGAAGAAATTTGTATTCTTTATATTCTGAAAGAAACTTTATTAACTGAGTGGGAGCGGAGTTGCTTCTTCTGTGCGTTGCAATAATATTGACAAATGATCTATACAATATAGACAGATAATGACCTTCCACTCAAACAGTTTTTGTTTTCCTTGGAATGTATTTCATTTACTTAATTTTTCCTTCTTTAAACAACAAGTATTGAAATCTTAAACCAATCGCCTATCTTACTTCATTCATATTTTGTATTATAATTTTAGTTAGAGTGGGCGGACCCTGATCTTATGTTGTAACTCTCTTTTTCTTACATTTCTGTAAAAATTAGGAATGTCAAAAAAATAATAGAAAACTTTAAAATGAAATCTTATAACCAGAGCTCGCAAATAACTGTCGACCGTTTTTCCCTTTGCGGTCTGCTCAGGAGCATAACCGAAATACCCATGCACGCTTGCTCTCTCTCCGAGCAGAACCCTTCGTGTCTCCGTTTCGGTCTTCGGTTGATGGTTCTCAGTTGAGCTGTTCGTGTTATGCTCGTTCAATAACAAACTCATAGAGAGCGATCCGACTGGCGCTCGCACATAAAGAGTCACCAGAAGAGCAGAACAATAAAGGGCTCAGCGTAAACGGTCGTTTTTGTGTATATTTTGTTTTTGTGTCTGCAGCTGTAAGTATGTATGTATGTATGTTCGTATGTACGAAGCGCAAGTGTGGCTTGTGACCGACAAGCCGAAATAGACACCTTACTCGCACATACACGCACACAAACGCAAAAGACTTTTATTTTCTTCGCTCGCGACAGAACGGTCCGTGAATGAGCAGAGCAGAAGGGCAGCAAAAAAACCGGTTTTTGGTTGAGCAAAGACCGATTTTTTCGAGAGCCGATGGGAACGGTTCTTCTCTGACTTTTTGCTAAAAGGTTCTGAAATAGCAGTTATTTTCGGACAACAACAAACGGTCGACAGTTATTTGCGAGCTCTGCTTATAACTTGAACTATAAACAACAAATCTAATATTTGTACCAACTTCTTATAAAAAAAAAATAAAAAAAACTATTTTTATACTTTCAGGAAGTCAAACAATACCATTATTGTTGTTTGTAGCAATCAATACAAATCTGAAGCATTTTACGAAGCCACAAGGCACTCCATCCAACTAACGTTTGCAGCAGAGGAACAACAAAAGGACAAACCATTAGTGGAAATGACATTACCAAGTGCCGCTCGCGTGTACACAGATGTGAATGCGCACAAGCCAGATGAATATTGGGACTACGAAAATTATGTCGTCGATTGGGGAAATCAAGACGATTACCAATTGGTCCGGAAACTTGGTCGTGGCAAGTATTCTGAGGTGTTTGAGGCTATTAATATTACGACCACAGAAAAATGTGTTGTCAAAATTCTAAAACCTGTGAAAAAGAAGAAGATAAAGCGTGAAATCAAAATTCTGGAGAATTTACGCGGTGGAACTAATATCATAACACTGCTAGCAGTTGTTAAAGATCCCGTATCTCGCACCCCGGCGCTAATCTTTGAGCACGTCAATAACACGGATTTTAAACAACTTTACCAAACACTAACAGACTACGAGATTCGCTACTATTTGTTTGAGCTTCTTAAGGCGCTTGACTACTGTCACAGCATGGGCATTATGCATCGAGATGTAAAGCCACACAATGTAATGATTGACCATGAAAACCGGAAGTTACGCCTTATAGATTGGGGCCTTGCTGAGTTTTATCATCCAGGCCAAGAGTATAATGTGCGGGTGGCATCGCGATATTTTAAAGGGCCCGAGCTTCTTGTCGATTACCAGATGTACGACTATTCACTAGATATGTGGTCCTTGGGTTGTATGCTAGCGTCGATGATATTTCGAAAAGAGCCGTTCTTCCATGGTCATGACAATTATGATCAACTAGTACGCATTGCAAAGGTGTTGGGTACTGAAGAGCTCTACGCATATTTAGATAAATACAATATTGACCTAGATCCGCGATTTCACGACATTCTACAGCGTCACTCACGAAAGCGATGGGAAAGATTTGTTCATTCCGACAACCAACATCTAGTTTCTCCCGAAGCATTAGACTTTCTTGATAAACTATTGCGTTACGATCATGTTGACCGACTTACCGCTCGCGAAGCTATGGCTCACCCATACTTTTTACCCATTGTAAACGGACAAATGAATCCGAACAATCAGCAATAGGAGGTCAAAGAAAATCTAATAAAAATGAAGTTGACGAGGTCGAGATATCAGCCATTTAACATAAACAAAAAGTTGAATCAGAAAGAGGCGAACAAAAATTCAGATATTCTACAAAAAAATCACGGGTTGATGACATGTTCGTAAAGAAAATATACACCGAATTGACGCTGGTTCACAAAAATTAAAAACCACTTGTTTTGTAAAATATGCTAAAAGTGGGGAAGAATATTAAGATAATTTTTGTTTGTTTTGAAAACGACTCTGAAATTGACTATCAAAATAAAAAAATAAAAAATTGAAACATAACTGCAAGCATATAAATACTAAAATATATTGGCGTCTAAAATGCAAGAGCGCCACTTCATTATATTTATCATATATTTACACATAAAATTATAAAAACAAAATGTTAGTTTCCTTTGTAAAAAATATTCAAATCGAATTTGATTTCATTAATAAAGTCACAACTAACATTTTACAATTTCAACATAAGGTCCGCCCACAGTAATTAAGTTTACTTATCTAACGTTTTCCATTAACCCTCAGTATAATTTTCCAATAGACTTTTTCGAGCGGCCTATAAAAATGAAATAAAATTTGAATGGTTTTTTTTTTAGTAATGTCTTTGAAATGCAAATACTGTACCATCAAGTGTACCATGCGACACCAAGCCGAAGCCTGTGACGCGCGGAACCCAGGCTAGAAACGCAGGCCCTCCTCCCGCCCAACCGACCGGGGGCGCTGCCGCATG